>CAMOHE010041256.1:0-35949 GCA_946598075.1 Artocarpus hirsutus | reverse complement strand
TTCTCATGCTCAAACCTCATTTTTACAAAATTTAACCTTAAAATTGAAGAAACATCATTTTATGCAAAAATTGCCATTTTGCACCATAAATCAAAATTTCACAATTAAAACATGCCATTCATCACCTTCCCATGAAATTCCATCAAACATAAGCTCAAAAACTTATATGGGTTTGAGAGAATAAAAATCCATACAAAATTCATTAAATTTCAAAACTTTAAAACTCAAAACTTACCAAAATAACCTCCTTTTGATTTCTAGCCTTGAAATTCCTTTTGAACTGCCTTCTAAGCCTTGTTTTCATGCAAAAATATCATGGGTTAATATTCTTTCTTTAACCCATGAAAAATCCTTTAAAAACTCATTAAAAAGTTTAGAATTTCACCTTAAATCTTGTGAAAATCCTTGCGCTTGCTTCTAAAAATTGTTTTGGGGCTATTTTTGCAAAGTTTGAGGTTGAGAAAAATTTCTTGAATGCTTAACAATGGCTGCTGAAAATGGAGGAAGAGGAAAGGAAGAGAATTTTTGTGATAACCCATCCTTAAATGCATCCTTATCCACTTGGTGACTCATGGTCACCCACTTGATTACCCCTTAGGTGTCCTCACATGATTGAGCCACCTTTTAGGGCTTGGTGGCCCAATAGCAAACTAAAAAGTGTCCATTTAGTGGAGCTAAAAATTTACACTGTGTAATTTTTTGTCGTACAGCATTTTTCTTATACTGTCGTGGTCAAATCAGTGTATTTTCTATCTTAGACTGTATAAAAATATTTAACTTACTTTTCGTTCAATTTCGGAGGCCAATCATAACATTTTTCGTATTTATATTTTCACTTAGCAGTATTCTTATACTGCTCTAGCCTCCATTCTATCCCAAGTTAGGGTTTGGACAACCTCTGTGTCCTATTTACATTCTAATCACCCATTTGTTTATACCACAATTTTACAATTAATTGTGATATAAAATTCATTTTATAGGTATTATTTACAAATTTTTGAGTAATTTAACTCATAAAATCTGTATTCTACGATACCCAACATTTCATCACATTTGCCATAAAACATGAAATCAATGCCGTTTATTCATACTTTATCATAATTTTTACAAAAATTACAACTTTTACAAAAATCACGCATTTTTTTTAAATAAAATTCATTAATTAAACCTAATTAAATATTAGATTTTATTAATAAAATTTTCTCGGTCATTACAATAAGAACAAATGATATTAAACAAGTTTACATTGTTTCAAGGTAAAACCCCTAGCTTTACCTATTATGTTCTAAGGTTTTTGTTCATGTTTTGGATGAGATTTTTATGGGTTATGTTACGAATGTTGTCAAGGGAGATTTAAAGCTCCAAGGAAGAGGGTTAAAAATCTTGGAATTCCTTGGGTAACTTTTAAACAATTATGTACATAAAGTGCTTGATATAATATTTTAGCTTATGGCATGTAAAAGGGACTTCATAGCATAATTGGTTTATTTTATATATGAATACTGGTGTGGATGGATAGTTGAAACTAAGATTTTTATATAAAAAGAGAAAGACTGTTAAACTTTGGATTTTCTAGTTTTCAAAGAAATACATTTTTGATAAACTTAGAGGCTGAATTTTTTCTTGGACAAAACACTAAATTTATTGGAAACATCGAGCATAACTTTTGTAAAGAAAATTTCCCCAAATTCTAATTAGATCAAGTTGAAAAATGTTGATTTCGGTTATGACTATACTGAAAATAGACCAAAACTCCATGAAAATGAATGATTTTTGGATAAATTAAAACACGAAAGTTGTAGATCTATTCGAAACTATTAAAACTCATGAATGGTTTATGAAAATTCAATACAGATTTTAAATTATAAGTTTTACAAAATAATATGATGAAATTTGAAAATGGTTAAATGAGCAAAAAGTTTAGAAATTGTTTGAGTTTGACCATGAAGCTATTGTAAGTTTTTATCATTGTAAAAAATTAAACGTTATGATATAAAATGGTTATTATTAGTTTTGAGGGAAAAAATGTCAAGAATTTGTGTTTCAAGCCATAACCGTAAAACCGTGTAGAACTAAATTTTTCAGTAAATTAAGCTGGTTTTTTGCACTGCTATAGAAATATGAGCAATTATGGATTTTTAAGTTAAGAAAATATGTGATTTTTGAAAAAAAAAAAAAGCCCCACCAAGAGTAAAATCGTCAAATTTTCTAAAATAGCTAAAACGGACCTTGAACCCTCTGAATTAGTGAAACGTCCTTGGACAAAAAATATTCTATTTCCAATTAAGTAATGAAATTGTTAAGTAAGACGTGAAATTTAATCATAACACGAATAAGTTAAGCAATAAAGAAGTAAACCGATAGCGTAAACTCGAATAATTTCTAATAATCCAGCGTTGTTTGAACCAGGCACAAAGCCAACTAATAAAAAGAAAATGGGATAAAATGGGAATGCTTAATGAAACTTATAAAATGCACATTTCTTCAGGCTAAATATCACCATTTTACATTAATATTTCTCATTTAATCCCTTAATACAACATTTGTGTTAATTAGTATTTTTGTGTCTTAATATAAAAATATGTTTAAATACATTTTTAACGTGTTTTTATGTTTTTTTAGTTAATTTTAGAGTCATTTTTGTGTATAAAATATTTGTTCCGTATCCAATCAACAAAAACCGCCATTTTCTATAAAGTAATTTTATTTTCTATCTTGATGTGTTTTATAGTGTGTTTTAAATTTATAAATATGTTTTAATATATTTTTAGTAATTTCTAAAAATGTTTTTGAGTCTTAACTATTGTGTTTGTATAAAATTGAATAGGTTTGTTAATTTTAAAAGTTTGTTCTTATTTTTAGTATATTTTGTGTGTTTTAATGTTATTTAAACATTTTTATAAATATTAAGTTTGTAAAATAATTAATTTTATTTCAATTATTTATTTTAGATTTAAAATTTGAAAAAAAAAGGGAGCAAAGCGGCACCAAAAGAAAATATTGCTTCAGCACTACACCAACATGATGTCAGCAAGCAAAAAGAATAACTTGCAATGCAAGTTACAGCACATTATACTGAATATGTAGTATTATAATAATATAATAAAACAATAAATAGTAAAATAAAATTTTACTATTTAAATAGAAAAAAAATTCACTACTAAAAGGGGCTCTTCTCGTGCGTAAAAACCAATCCCTCTTCTTTCTTTTTTTAGAAGCTGAGCTTTTTAGCTTAGCAGATCCTATTTTTAGAAGGAGATACTATTAGAGTACTCCTCTAATCCTACTTTTAATTTTAAATAATGTCTAAAATAGTGTAGAGAGTCTAGTAAGGTAAAGAGATGATCTTGTATGTATAGTAGTCTAATATGGTTTTTAACTCTATATTTGTACTGTAATGTTTATATTTTTATGGAATAAATAATTTTTTATGTTTTTAATAATTATTGTTAATGTTATTATGGTGCCCAATTTTTGCATAAATTCAATCATGCTTGCTTTATATAATTTAATTGTGTTGTATAATTAATATTAATAATATCAAAATCATGCTTATTTATTTAGTTGAGTTTTTGTTACATTATAGACATGAACTGACATAGTAAATGTTTAGTAATATTTGATTTATTATCGATAGAGAATGACATCATGTATTCTTAACCTATTTAATAAGTACGAAACTCTGTTAAATTTAACATAAAAATTTATTCCATTAAAAATATAATAATTTTGGTTTGTTATCACTTTTATTGTAACACTCGAGCATTTTTAAGATATTAAAAATGCAATAAGTTAATGATTATGTAAGACAAAAAAATACAGTTTAAGGAAAAATACTGTATAATAACATAAAAAATTATACATTATTAAAATAATGCACTGTAAGGAAGTACACTGACAAAATTATGCAGTATAAAAATCACACTACAAAAGTAATGCAGTGCAAGAGTTGAACTGTTTAAGGTCAAGTAGTACAAAAATTGGATTGTTTTAGTTGAAGCAGCATTGGAATAATACTGTTTAGAGAATACAAATGAATAAGAAATGCTGTAACAGTATAGAGAATATACCGACAGTATAAAAAAATATTGTCAGTATAAATTTAGACTGTACAAAGTTAGATAACATTGGAATTACATTATGTGATGGATGTAAATAAGTATGAGAGATTATGGAATCTCATAAAATGTATGAAAAAGAATACCGGTATTATAGAAAAAATACTGTCAGTATAAATTTAGACTGTATAAAAAGTCTTTGTGGGACCCACCATGGACACCACAACGAATGGGAAATTGCTACCAAACCCCCTTGAGTGGCCCAATCATATAAAGCCAAGTCAAGCCAAAGATGATGTCAAGTGATAATGACGATGGTAGGTCATCAAAGTTTAGTGGAAAAATTACCAAAATAACCATTGAGGCTGCCAAATCCCATCTTGCCAAGTTGCCCCAACTTTTAATCACCAAATGATGCTTAGTGGTGACTAAGCATGCAAAGTCATCAAGTTTGGTAAGATATCAAATGGTAGTCATCACTTGGTTCATGTTATAAGAACCAAAACATGAACTAAAGAAATGCTTCCTTTCTCCCCTAGAAAACCGTCTCCTCCTAAGGCCATTCTCTCTCAAATTTTGATGATTTTCAAGCCTCCAAATCATGTTTGAAGCAAGTCTAAGTGTGGACATTCCAGGACAAGCAATTGTAAAGGTAAAAGTCTAAACTTTTATTATGAGTTTTTATGTTTTTCAATGGGTGTTTGGCTCATAAATTAGATGGGATTTTCATGGGTTATGTTATGAATTGTTATCAAGGGGACTTTGAAGGATTTCAAGCAATGAAATAGAAGGACAAGCCCTAGCAAGGATTAGGTAAAATTATAATCCTTGAAGTTAAGCTAACGTTTATGCTTTTATGCATACCATGTGTTTGATAAAACGTTTAAGCCATGGCATGTAACATGGACATTATGGCTTGGTTATTTTATGTTATATGTTGATGGTGATGATGATAGAAAGAAGAAAGTAAGGGTTTGGTGAAATTTCAAAATGGACTAAATTGCAAAGAAAAAAGAATTCTCGACAGATTTAAAAATAAGCCAAAAAATCTCCTTAAACATTAGAATTTCAAAAAAGTTACAACATGAAAGTTGTAGAACTCGTCAAAACTGTTAAAATATTGTAAATAGTTTTCCAAAATTCTACCATGTTTAGAAGTTATAAATTTTACGAAATTTTTGTATAAAATTTCGAGAAATGAAAACATTATAAAATGTTTGGAATTTGACCATAGTGCTTTTGTAAGCTTTATTCATTGTGAAAAACTGAATGTTTTAGTATAAAGTTGTCATTTTTGGTTCTGAGGCAAAAATGTAAATATTTTTATATTTCGGGTCAAAATTATAAAATTATGTGAAAATTGAATTTTCACTAGGGAACGTTGGTTTCTTACACTTCCGTAGGCAGTAAGTATCATAGATGCTAAGTTTTTAAGAAATTAAAGTTTAGTTAAGGAAATATGAAAGAAAAAGAGATTAAGGGCAAAATAGTCATTTTATGAAAAAGGTCAAAACGGACCCGAAACGCCTGATGTTGTTAAACGCTCCTTTATGGGAATTTTTTCATAACATGTAAGAAATAGAACAGTAAAATTAAGCAATGAGTGTAATAAGTTACGGAAATAGACGAAAAACCCACTAGGGGTAAGGTCGTCATTTTTAAGAAAACGGTTCAAGCAAAGTCGACCACTTCCAACTAGCAAAACGTTATTAGACAAAAAAGTTTTGTAATACGTTAACTAATGAAATAACCAGTGAGACGGGTAATTTAATTAAGGGACGTTTAAGACTAAAAAGTAACCCGGTAGATTACAAAGTCAAGTAAAGAAAGAAAGGTAACCCGATGGGTTACAAGGTTAAAAGGAAAGTAACCCCGGTGGGTTACAAAGCCAATTGAAGGAAAGGTAAACTGATGGTTTTTAAAGTTAAGTAAAGAAAGTAAACCGACGGTATACAATTCATGTAAAGGGAATGAAGTTTAGTGATTAAGTTATATTATCAATCAAATAGATTGATAATATGAAAAGTTAACTAATAAGTCGGCTGTCATTTGATCAGGACATGAAAGCTGACTAATAGAAGGAAAAGGAATGAGACCAAAATGGAATAGAGAACGTTAGAGCTAAGTCCAGGTAAGTTTCAAACCTCACTTACAGCATGAAGTAAATTATTTTTAAATATTTATGTATATGTTCATAAATGAGTTTGCAATTATTATACAAGTTTCTTTTAAGGTATGTTTGCATTTATTATGCAAAAAGTTTTAAAGATTCAAAGCAAGATTTGCAATGAATTTGCAACTGTATGTTTAAAGTCTATTTGTATATAAATATGCATAATGTTTTTGAAAGTTCAAGTTATGATTTTCAAAGTATTGAAAGTATGTTTTGCATTTTGATAATTCATAATATTTTATAGTTTAAGTTATAAGTTTTTGATACATGTGTTATGTAATAAGTTGCATTTGTTATGCAATAAGTTTCAAACTAAAAGTTATGATTTGCAAAATGTGTTTGCGTTTATGTTGCATTTGTTATGCAATAAGTTGCATTTGTTATGCAATAGGTTTTAGAATATAAGATATGATTTGCAAAAGTGTTTGCATATGATGTGTTAGCATTTGTTATACTCATTGACGTTAAAAAGAAGGTAAAGCATAGATGATAAAAGAAAGTGTCATACCAGCCTCCTAAATGTGAGGTACTAAAAGTAAAGTTAAAGTTTGACCTCCTTGATACGAGGTACATGACCTCGGTGATCGATGGTATCAAGTCTTCCACACGGGAAGCATTATGTTTATAATCTCATGATCGATGATGTTTGTACGAACACTAAAGTAAGATAAGGAAAGTTAAGGAACAATGATAGAAAGTTAAAGTAAGATAAAGAAAGTTTAGGAACAATGATAGAAAGTTAAAGTAAAAAAAGAATGTTCATAAGACACTTATAATCGAAAGTTCATAATTGAGCATAAATGAAAACATGCATTTTGATTTTTCTTGTTTTCCTTGTTATGAAACATTTATATGTTATGGAAAACATTTTGAGGAATGTTTTTATATTAAGTGTTTATGAAAACATAAATGACGTTTATGAAGAGCAATATGAGGATTGTTTTATGTTAAATATTTAATGAAAAACGTTTATGAAAAACTTTACAGAAATGCTTTAGAAAACATTTATGAAAAACGTTTTAGAAATGTTTTATGAAAAACATTTATAAAAAATGTTTCAAGAGAAAGATTTTTATAAGAAAAGTTTTTAAAGCATGATACAGATATTTGTGAGATTACATTTGAACTTATCGAGCGTAAACTCATAAAAAGTTTATTTATACTGTAGGTAGTTTTATGGGCGACCAGTAAGACCTATTAGAAGAGTTGGGTGCTGTAGATGACAAAAGCAGAGATTTGGGTATGGATACCACCACAGTAAGTTTTCGCTATACAAAGAAAATTTTTTCCCACTATTTGATACAATGTTTTCAAAGTGCAAAAAAAAAAAAAAGTCAAAGTTTTAATGAAGTCAAAGCATTAAGAAATGTTTTCAAAGATTAAGATACAGTTTACGAACTGTTTTATATAATTATACAGTTGAGTTTTAAGCTATGTTTTAGTAAATGTGTCTTATTAAGTTTTGAAAAACGATTTGAAATGGTTTTAAAGGCAAGTGTTGAGCGAGGTCTCAAATTAAATGGCGACAGAGGTTACAATAGCTTATAAGAATGTTTTAAAGGATGTTTAAAAGAAAAAAAATTTAATTCAGTATTTTTCTTACTAAGTAAGCAAGATTACTGTTTAAGAACAATATTTAAGAAAGTAAAGTGACTGCCCGAAATGGTGGGTCGTCACATTTATTTTCTTCTTTTTTTAAATTATGTTAGTTATAAATTTAGTGACAATGGTTATTATCATAGTTGTACACCAAATCACTAGTGAGAGATGATTGTTTTATTGTTTTTATGTGAAGTTATGGCTTGCTATAGTGTTGTTCTTGAAGGACTCGTGTAAATACTAAACGTGCTTGTTTTTAACGAGAAGAGATTTAATATTTCAAATACTTTAGAAAATTTATGAATAGAGTTAAATTTCATGCCAGTTATGAAACATATATAAGTGATTCTTGATGCTTTACCAAGTTTAGTTTTATGTTTTAAATTTTAAATAAAAAATCACAAACATAGTTCTTTTGTTTTTAAGTCACCAAACTTTTTAATGTAAATTTCGAAACTCTTTTCACCCCAAAGTACACCTTCCATGTGGATACGAACTCGGACTCACCAAGACTTTATTACTTGAGATAACCTGTGCTTGAGTTTATAGTGTGACACAATTTTTGTTGCATCAATGCTAAAGTGATATTCCAGTAAGTCTTAAACCTCACCTATGGTATGAAGAAAATGATTTTCAAATATTTTGAATATGTTTGAAGTACGTTTGCATTTGTGATGCGGAATGTTTTGAAGTTCAAGTCATGATTTTGCAATTGGTTTACAATTATTATGTTTATTATTTTAGACATTAAGTTATGTCATATAATAATTTCACTAAGATTACAAGATAGTAATTTAAACTCACAAGTTAAGATAAAAGAGTCTTATACCTCTTTTCTAACCCAAGGGAAGATTCCTCTTAAATTAAGTTACGACTTTGGTGTTTGATGGTCATGGGCTTTTGGTGCGTATACTTGGGCCTATAGTTCAAGTAAGATAAGAATGATGGTAAGAAGTTCATAATTGACCATAAATGGAATCATGCATTACGATGTTGCTTGCGCATTTCTTTTAAGAAATGATTTTATAGGAAATGCACATGAAAAACGTTTTATAGAAGACGTTTGATGAGAAATGCTTCATAAAAAAAGGTTTTATGAGGAATGTTTCAGCAAATATGTTTTGCATGAAATGTATATGAAAAACATTCTATGAGAAATGTTTTACGAGAAATGTTACAAGAAAAATGTTTTACGAAAATTTTTTTATGAAGAATGTTTATGTTTTATAAGATATGTTTAAACTTATTGCGCGAAAGTTTATTACAAATTATTTCATTCTATAAAATGTACAACAAGAAGATAATATAATTGATTGAAGAGCTTGGTATCATTATTAAAAGGTTTCTTGCTTTCCAATTAAGCTTTTGCATGGTACCGTCTGGTCCTAAACCACTACATTTTTCAAGATTAGATTGTTTTGGGGGTAAAAAAAATCAAACTGAATTGTTTATGTAAGGATACTAGCCAAAAAGATAAATAAAAAAGTGAGAAAAAAATAAAAGTAGAGGACCAAAAGCTGTAAATTAAAACAAGGAAGGACATAAAACAAATTAAAAACCAGTAAAATAGATGAAAAGTTTTATACTTGTGTCAAAACCATTGACAGAATGGATTTACTTATAAGAGATGAAACACTATTTAGGGGCATATAAGAAGTCAAAAGCTATTTAAAGGGATATATTTGAGGAACAAAAAACATAAATAAAAGTTCAGAGTAATATTTTTAACGGGTAAGAGATTGAAAACTATTTAGCGATGCATAAAAGAAGTAAGAATTTATTTATATAGACAAATTTGAGAAAAAATAGTTTGACGTGTAATAATAATAAAAAAAATACTACAAATGATGTATTAATGCCAAATTTTATTAGTTAATGTATTGAAAATTTTATTCATTCATTATAAAATTATTCTAATTATATTACTTTAATATTGAAAGTTGAAGTTTCAAGACTTAATAACTGTGACAAAAGATAGACATAAGATTTCAAATATTATATATTGAAAGATTGACATTGACGTTTAAATTGAAGATGTCTAATATTCAAATTTAACAAACTCAAGTGGTTACTTTGTAAGATAGATTATGGCGTTTGAAAAGTGAGTTAAAACCAAAGTTTGAGATAGAAAACTGTGTAATAATTTAAATTTTATGAGAGAAAATACTATAGTAAATTTGGTTTGAACCAAAACTTTTAATTTAAAACTTTATATACTTTATATATATTTTTATCTTCTTTGGTTTTGTTTGATGCGTAGGATAATATAACGTTAATGACGATATTAGTTTGAATACTATAGCAAATTTGATTTGAACTTGAACTTTTAATTTTGATAATTTGAAGCCCAAACTTACAAAAAATGTAACAAATCACTCCATTAATAACGATGTTAGTTTTTAACTAAAATTTACATATGATTTTACCTAGGTTGCTAATTGAAAGCATGAAATGTCTTTATTTTATATACATAAATAATAATCCAAATTTATATTTACAAAAAAATTAATGTAAAATTTCTTAGATAAAAAATTAACTAAAATGTTAATCACAATAAATTTAGGTTAAAAGCTATGTCTCCATCAATGGGGACGATGCATTATAAATTTATAAGTTTGTAGTGTAGCTTGCTAAAACGAAAATCTTTAGAGGCAAATTACAAATGTGTCGTAAGTTCGGGGGCAACAATCTAAAATATCCTTCTCGTTTTCACATATCCTCCGTCACGTTCTCTTTCCTTCGTTACATACCCTTGACGCCATTGAAGAAGCTCCCAAGAATTTGAAGCTGAGATCTAGAATATTTTCTGCGGATTTGAATGGCGCGATCTGTTTAGAGTCTGTACGACTTCGATCCTCGAATTCAGTTAATTGTATGCTCTTGTTCTTTTTCTTTAATTTTCTGTTGAAGCATTGAGCTCAAAATCAAATGTCAATTATCCGTATTGAATGTATCTATTCTTGTTTTCATATTGTTCCTGAAGTATGCAATTCCCTTCCGGTTATGTTTCTTGCGGTTTTTTCATTTCGTAGATACTTTGCGTTTCGGTTTCCATTAATCAATTTGAAGCTCGTTCAGTCTCGGTTTTAGTTGTTTTTCGCGAGGAGAAAACATCAGGTTACAGATAGTTCGGTATTGCTACTGTTTGTTTGCCAAGAATTCCATCGAAAATGAAAATGAAAATGAGGTTGAACTATCTGAAGAGTCAAAAAGTCCAACTAACTGATGAATTGTGTTTTATATCTCAATTCTAATTTTGGAGACTAATAGAGTGTTTTCTTCTAGGATATTTCGAGGCGAGTTGGGTGATTGTGGTGGGAAGGAATGAGAATTTTGATCTTACTAATCTGATCATGAAGTCCTGATCTTATATAGTCTTGAAAGTATGAATATTGTCAAGGGTGTCGCTGACCTTATTCGAAGGACTTCAAGTGGCCAAAATGAAGAATTTGCTTCTGGGTCACAAGCTCAGAGGCTATCTGTACCTGGTCCAAAAATTCGCTTCAGGTATTGGTGCTTTGGTAGATTCCTTATGAGTTGTTTCACTTTGGCTCATAAACTTTATGATGATGGTGATTCTGTAATGTGTTTGTTATGAATAGTCTTGGAGTAGACATCGTAAGGGACTTAAAGCTTTTGTACAAAATGCAAAGATTGTAAATTAACTTTGATTTCTATGACAACTTTTTGTTCTTTTTGACGTTTTTCTTATAGTGAAGTTGGAGATGAGGGGGTTCTGAAAACACTTTGGGATAGATACGAGAAAGCTGCTGACAAGGTATTTTTTTCTCGTTTTTCCGCCCTAAGATTGCTAAGCCGACCTTATTTTCTTCTCTAAAGTCCTTACAGTTCCCTAACTTAATTGAAGCCTTTTTTTTATAAAATTTTCTTAGTGGCTTTTTTTTTCCCCTATAAATTCTTCTTAGGTAGAACATAATACA
Organism: Artocarpus hirsutus; assembly: GCA_946598075.1. Classification (NCBI taxonomy): domain Eukaryota; kingdom Viridiplantae; phylum Streptophyta; class Magnoliopsida; order Rosales; family Moraceae; genus Artocarpus; species Artocarpus hirsutus. Next base: position 24,178 of record CAMOHE010041256.1, on the reverse strand, counting down.
TGCAATTCTTGTTCTATTTTCTGAGATTTCTTTTCTTAGGGAAGAAAATAAAAATAAAAAAGGTTAGAAAGAAGGAATTATTTAAGAAAGGAAGTGGTCAAGAGAGAATGGTGATTAAAAAAAAAGGAGGAATTGAAGTTTACCTCTGACTATCTTAAATTTGAAGGCTACTTTTACTTACTGTGGGATTTTTCCATTCAATATATTTGATACGTGCACTGAGAAAAAAGATTGAATAATGGGATTCACTTTATTGAATGGTTAGTTTTAGTCTAACAGCTGAGCAATATGGGGAATAGATTTCTGTTCAGTTGTCGTTTTTGTATGACCTGTGGCAGCAATTTAGTTTTAGTTTAATCAGATGAGCATACGAGGAATAGATTATCTGTGGCAGAAATTCGTTGAAGATAACTTCTTAATGAAGCTGATTGACTAGGATTAAAATCGTCTGTAATCTGTTTGTATGATTTGTAATTATGTTCTTTTCATGGTGTTGTTTTTCACATGCCTTTAAAAATTGTCATTTCGACCTTTTACATCATGGATTCAAGTTTTACGTGCAATATTCTATAGACGTCATAGGTTACTTGTCTTGTTACCATAAGAGATTAAGATTTTCAACTTCCATCGTTGTAATTGATTATATTAGCTGGTATGCTTTCCTATATTCAGTGTTGAAGTATGTCTTTTTGCTTTTCAATTGTCATATTTTAGAGTGCAATGCTACTTGGGGATTTTGAGTTGTGCACAAAGTGGATAATTTTCTGGGTCCGAGTGAGAGCATGCGAAGACATGTAGTGGCTTGCTACCCTTACTAGGACATACTTGCTATGTGTTTGTTTGACAAACCTTTCTGCAATACTAGTTAGGGAAGTCCTGTCAGATACTAAGAAACACTTGTGGGAATTAGGTTTCCATGCGAGGTCTGACTTGGGGATTTTGGGGGGCACAAGTATGAAAAGAATGTAGTCCACAGATTGTCTAGAATGGCATGTACGATTGTTTATCTGGTTCTAGTTAATAGAACATGACATAATTGCAAAATGGTATGCTAATTTCAACAATATTGGCTTTCTCTGCTTGGATTTATTTATTCTCGACTCAATGTTTAGGTGGAAAAGAGGAGGTCGTTTCTTGTTTTTCTCAAGCAATTTCTTGCTGTATACAAGAGCTGGGAACCAGAAAATTATGGTCAATTGTCAGGGGCTGCTTCAACTTCTAACCTACTTGCAGAACATTCCTCACATTCTGATGACATGATTGTTGGATGCTTTGCTGGACATCCTGCTGAAGTTATTTTAACATTAGCTGAGGAGGTTAAACAAGTAACTGCTTTGGTCACTGAATGTAAGTCGTTGGGTTTGTTGTGTGCCAAATTGCTTTCAGACTATTTTATTGCAATAATTGGTTCTAGTAAACTCTTTGCAAAAGATAATCTCTCTTTTGTTCTCTTGTAACTCTTTTCTGGTCCTACCTTTGTATTTCTTATAATTTCTACCTTAAAGAATCTACTAGACTCAGATGCAAGTTGAAATGTGATTGGGTGTCATTTAACTCATATAGGGACATCAGAAATCAATATTATGCTTTTTCTATTCTTTTCATGCAGAATGTTTTTACAACAGTTAACACTTTTAATCACTGTCTTCAACCAAGTTTCTTTAATATTTCATTTACAGTTGTTTTGCTTCTTCCAATGATAAATCCAGTAAATACCAGTACAATGCGCTCAATGACAGACTTCTCCTGTCCTTCCGCGAGCCTGGATATTACTTCTGAAGGGTTTCTTGTATTGGATGCTCTGAAGATTGTTACTCGGTCATTGCATAATTGCAGAGTTTTTGGATATTATGGGGGGGTTCAAAAGCTAACTGCACTGATGAAAGGTAATATCCTATGGTTGAATTTTTGACTGGTATCTTAGTCAAGGAAAGGTCTATTTGACTGGTCCTCAATCCTGTTTGATTAGAGGTATTGAGAATAGTTTCCTTCCTCTAGATGTGTATGTTCGGTCATACTCTGTCCCTAGTCGCGTCCCTTTGAGATTGTGTTTTTATGTATTTCTGTTTCTTATATTACAAATAAATTGTATGCTTAGATATGCCTAACTCTACATTTTGGTTTTTGTCAAATTAGGGTCTGTTGTTCAACTAAAAGCAATAAGTGGTGCCCTCAGTGCTGACGAAAATTTATCTAGCTTGACTTTGGAGAAGATATCGCTCTTGCAACAGATACTTGTATTTGTGGTTTCAATAATTTTTAGTTTCATTGATTTGAATTCAAATGTGTTTGAGAATACTTGGTTGTACAGTAATACAACAGGCTTTGATTGGAGGGGTGGTCCATCCCAAATTGACTCTTATTCTAGTAGTTTGAAGGTTTCTGGTGAAATAAAGATAAATTGGCATCAGAAGGCTGTTATGTCCGTGATGGAAGCTGGTGGCCTTAATTGGTTAGTAGGTAAGGTAGGCAATTTCTCGTTATATTTTATTGCACTAGGACTTGGTGTGTGTGAACTTGTAGAAGGAATTTCAATTTGTAAATTGTATAATCATATTACTAAAAGCATGAATAATTTTAGCTTGTAAAGGTACCAATACAATTACCATTATTATTTTTTAATATTTTATTCAGATGTGTCATAATAAAACTTCATGCTTATGCTCTGGATACCTCAGACTTTACAATAAATTGGAAATGAGGGGTTAACATTCCTTGGAACTGTTGATTTTGTTGCAGAAATGTTGCGGGTCATTAAAAGGTTGAGCATGAAAGAACAGAGGATAGACTTAGCCCTTCATTATTTGACTTTGAGAGTTCTCCATTCGGCACTATTTGAAAATCCTCGTGGTCAAAGTCATTTTAAAAGCATTGGGGGTCTTGAAGTTCTGTTAGATAGTCTTGGTGCACCAAACAACCACCGGATGCTCAAGAATCGGTAATGTTTTATGACAAACTTGCGGCCGTTTGCATCATGAGGCCTAAATTAAATTGATGGGTTAATAGGGGCAATTATATTGTATGTTTGTGTAGAAAAATAAAAAAGGGTAAAATTGCCCAGTGGTAGAGGTTTGACATCCTGTACTTGAAGAAGTTGATACCGGTAGTCTTAGATATCACAACTCAATATATGTTAGTTCACTGTGCTGCTTGTTATAGTAAGAGGTGCCAATGTCAAGCAATAAGGTCTTGTTGGTTTTTACTAGTATGCTAGTTAGATGTAACACAGTGAAAGTCTCTGTTTATGTTCCTAAACATTATTATCTCTAATTGCATACCTCCTGTTTGAGGTTTTTTTTTTAATGTACTATCTCGTCTTCTCTAGCAAGCACTGTTTGACGTACACGTTTTTTAATTTTGCTGTTGCAGAGAAGAGAACACTTTGTTAAACATTTTCCAGCTCCATGTTCTCTCTCTTGAAGTTCTTAGAGAAGCTGTGTATCCTTCCCATTGTTCTTTGTTGCTGTATTCCTGAAGCTTTTGCCGGCATGCAGCCAATCTACATTGAGTTCTAGTTTATGATTGTTGTTATGTCTATTTTTTTATTCACATTATTGCAGTACGTAATCTCTAAATGGCCATATGTTTGGAGTGTAGCTAATTTAGCTGTTGTATACATACTTATTTATTATGTTCCAATACTGTCTTGTTGCAATCAAAGCTTTGTTTCTGTTTGACTTATTTTTTGTTTGATTAAAGATGAAAGGGAAGCTTAGCTTTTCAACTATTTCTTGGATTTGTTTTGTTTGGTTTTGCTTGGTTGTTGTTTTAAAGGAGCAAAATGACAGGGTGTCTGAATCTGTTGCAGAAACTTTTAATGTTTGTGTCAGTTATATGGTAAAAATTGTTGTGTCCTTGACGAAAATTCAGCTTTACTAATATCAGCAACCTGCAATTTCTATGTGAAAATGGAAGAGTTCAAAAGTTTGCAAATAGCTTTTGTTCACCTGCATTCATGCTTCAAGAGTACAAACTGGAAGCGAAGGATTTGGCAGGGAACTATGATCTTCAAATGCATATTTTTGACTCTGAAAGTGAAAGCCATGTGAAAAATCAGAAGTCAGAGCCTTCTGTGGCATGTCTGACCAGCGGTTCTCATTCTCAATGTTGGAGTGATTATGTAGTCAACTTGAGCAGAGTACTTTGTTCTTTCCTTCTTGCACCAGAAGATATTAGACCTCAACTTGTCCAAACATCAGCTGGTCGAACATCAATGCCAGTTTCTTCAGTGTATGGTGAACTTTCAGTTAAATGGGTTATGAGGGTTCTTCGTACTGTGTTCCAATGCCTTAAGGCTTGCTCAAATCAAAATGAATTTCCCGTTCATTTAAGGTGAATGTTTGATATACACAATCTTCTGACCCTAACTGTGCTCCCTTTACTTTTCAATATGCGTATGTGTAGTTATATCACACTCGCAGACAGACAAATTTGGTGAATCTTACTTTTCAATATGCATATGTGTAGTTATGTCCCACTCACAGACACATAATTTTGATGAATCTTATGTTTCAGTTTAGTTGGTCTCTTTGGCCGCTTACTTCCCATACCTCCCCCACCTCCCCACACCAACCCCCCCCCAAAACCTCTTTTTCTCTCTTACTTTTTTAGTTACTTGCAGGATCTTTATCAATACTCTGCAGCACTGCAGTCTAGATGCATTCAGGAAGGTTCTTGCTGCATTACCTGTATCACTGGATGTATTTCGGGCAGAGGGAATATGGGAATTTATCTTTTCCGAGAATTTTTTCTATTTTGAACCTTCTTCTGAGGATTCTGCAGAGTCTTGCACATACCATGAGTCCCCAAGGAAGCATGAAGCGTATTCTAGTTCTAATACCATTGAGAATCAATCAAAGATTCATGGAGTTGAAATTCTCCAAATGGAAGTGATTTCATTTGTAGAGTTTGCAGCAACTTCTATCGGAAGTGCACATAACATGGTAATTTTCCTTGACACGTTTCACCTTCTTAGACTAACATGTTTCATTTGTGTAATTGAGGTATGAACTTGAATTTCACTGTCATGAACTACATCATCTCCTGAGCGTGTCATTTTTCTTACAGAATAGAATGTTAGCAAGTGCTTCTTAGATGAACAAAATGAAATTTAAGTGTGACGTGTACAGATATTCCATCTTTTGATGTGGGTATGAGGAGTCTTTGACAATAAGGTAGTCTAGCATTTTCTTCTCGTAACAACTTTACACATGTTGTGTTAGCTGTTGGCGAATGTTGTGTTGGTCAAGAGCCTTTTAAGGTTTGACTTGGTAGTTGCTTGGGATCTTGCATAATTCCTGAATTTTCTAATCATTTTTATGTCCATGCAAAGAGGGAATACTTAATTATTAAGCTGCTTGAGGTTGTATCAGAATTCTCAGATCTTTCCTTGGGTTCCTCTAATCTGTCACCTTATTGTGTGGCAGCCGGAGGTGTCTGCTCTGTTAGATGCACTTGAACAATCTGCTTGTAGTCTTGAAGTTGCTAATGTTCTCGCAAAGAGTATGCGTCGTATATTACAGCTTTCAGCTGAGAAAACTATTGCTTCTTTTAAGTCACTTAATGCTGCTGACCGGTTACTCAAAGTTACTTGTATTCAAGCCCAAGAATCCAAGAAGTTTGGGAATAAAGGTCCAACTATCGAGGGTACTTCTATTGAACCAGTTCCGTCTTACAGCATGGAAACATGCATGGAGCTCTTTATGGAATTTTTCTCAGCAGCAGATGATGCAAGGAGCCTGGTCTTGCATAGTTCCACATGTGTAGATTATTTGTTTGATTTGTTTTGGGAAGAAGGATTGAGAAGCAATGTGCTTAAGTATATACTTGAGCTAATGAAGGTATTTTTGTCATTTTGCACTCATTCCATGGTTTTTCCTGATATTTACTAGCCGAGTAGTGTTTAATCTGTTTATCTTGAACTTTATACTGCTTTTCAGATTGAACCATTTACTGAGGAAGATCAAAAGGCAAAGTTGCAGTTATGTACTAAGTATGTAGAGACATTCACTCAAATAAAGGAACGTGAGAAAAACTTTGCAGAACTTTCAATTGATTTACTAGTTGGAATGAGAGACATGCTTTTAAGTGATCCCATGGTATGATGAACGCAATTCAGATCTTATTGTCAATAATGTCATTTGCCCTGTGTGTTCGGTCATTGTTTAGGCAAGCCTTTTAATTTGTTATTTGTTGTTCTGATGTATCATGCATTTGTGCTATTTCAGTACTATCAGGCGCTGTTTCGTGACGGAGAATGCTTCTTGCATGTTGTCTCTTTACTAAATGGTAACATTGACAAAGCAGATGGAGAAAAGTTGGTTTTGAATGTTTTTCAAACTCTTACCTGTTTGCTTGCAAGTAATGATGCCTCAAAGGTAATCCCCTGGTTCTCTTTGTTTTCTGTTTCTAATCTTTCTATAATAGTAACATGCATTTTGCTGGGCGTGCCTCAGGTTAAAGGCAAACTTTTTTTTAGCATTGAGGCAAACTTTGTTGCCAAAATGAGAGGTTTTTGTCTCTCCAAATTGAGGCTGGAGCCTTAATACTTATAGGCTTGTGTTGCGCTGATTTTGGGCTGACTAAAAGAAAACAAATGCCAGACTCAGAATATGATATATGTTCTGTTAGTTTTTAATCTAAAATGGCTTCTAGTAATTTTGCATCATGTATGTCTGTTAGACATCTGGGCACCTTTTTTTTGTTTCCTTTTTTTTTCTCCATTTCAAAAATGTTATATGGTGTGGAGCTAGGTATTCACTTTAATTTCTTTTTGTTACATAAATATATTAGCATTTCGTTTTGGCTTAATCTGCGAACTTACAAAGATATGGTTTCTGACCAATTATGGATATCAAGGTTTTTATGATTTTCTAATTACATGCCTCAGTATCCAACTAGCCTTTTAAACATTTGAATTATTGCCAACTGAAAATTCTAGTGTGGTTGTATAGAACCTCATAATAGATAATTGGAGTCGTTTCTTAATATCCCTATCTTACAAAACATTTGTTAGTCAACAGTGTGTAAAAGCAAATTTTTGAGTGGTAATATGAAGAGAGCAACAAGGAAGGAGTTTATCTGTGGCAGCAGGTCAATTATTGGGCCCCTTTTTGGATTTCTTTTTCTAAGGAGTTTAAAAAAATTCCTTATTCCTTGATTTTGCTTGGATTGGAAAGTTTAAAGTTTTTTGGCTGTAAATGCATTTTCTGTCCATACGACATTTATCCTGTTTGGGAATGTAGGCTGGAACCAAAAAGTTTTGATTGAAACCAATTTTTTTATATTGTTTTCTCTCACAAAATTTGCATTACGACAGTATTCTCTTACAAAATTTGAATTGGTATAATGTTTTCAGTTCAAACCTTAGGCTTGAACCATGTTTCCAAACGAACTCTTAACTTGTTTACATTCAGATGTCTATTTATTGTGAACTCTTCTTGATTGGTTAATGTTGTTTTTGCAGGCTGCATTTAGAGCTCTTACCGGCAAAGGGTACCATGCATTGCAAAGCTTGCTGCTTGACTTTTGCCAGTGGCATCCAAGTGAAGGCCTTCTAAATGCACTGCTTGATATGCTTGTTGACGGGAAGTTTGATATCAAAGCGAGTCCTATAATTAAGGTGCACAGATGATGCAAACATTCTTCAAATAAGTAATGCCTAGTCCATAACACGTGAGATATACATCTAACATAATATATATTTTCTTCTTTTTCTGTTTCAACTCAGAATGAAGATGTTGTCATGCTTTATCTAAGCGTCTTGCGGAAGGTTTGTGATTCATATTCTTTATGGTTCTCTTCTATGCCTTTTCCAATCATCAAAATTATGCACTATGCTTGTGTAAAAAAAAAAAAAATTACTAGTATGCTCCTTTATCTCTCGAACATGGTCTCTCCTCCTCTTCTTGTTGTTTTTGTTGTTATTATTATTTTTTGGTTGAAATTTAGTTCTATTAAAATATGCCATTATGTGTATTACTTGCAATTTAATTGGGCAGAGCAGTGAGTCATTGCAGCAGCATGGGCTGGATGTGTTTCAGCAGTTACTGAGGGACTCCATTTCTAATCGAGCCTCATGTGTCCGAGCAGGAATGGTTAATTTTCTTCTTGATTGGTTTCCACAAGAAGATAATGATAGCATAGTCTTCAAAATTGCACAATTGATTCAGGTTATTGGGGGCCACAGCATTTCTGGGAAGGATATCCGCAAAATCTTTGCTCTCCTCCGAAGTGAGAAGGTTGGGAGTCAGCAAAAATATTGCTCACTGTTGTTATCCACTGTTTTGTCGATGCTAAATGAGAAAGGACCAACTGCCTTCTTTGATTTCAGTGGGAATGACTCTGTAAGTCTTCCTGCTGTGTGTTTTTTTTTTTTATTTGCAATTTTAGAATACTTTTCCAAATGGATCTTTTCATGCCTTTTTTCATTCTAAAAGCCTTAATAGGGCTTCTAATAGCATGCATGGTGCTGTTCTGAAAATGCTGAAGCATGATGGTTGAACATAGGCTAGCTCCGTATTTTGAATCAAGATGTACGTAGAATAAATTCTTTAACTTCATAATGTTGGTTTGTTGGATCATTTCAAACTCTGTCGCATGTGCATCAACAGTCTTAAGGGTGAACTTGACGTCACTAGATACTGGTAACTTAAAATCCAGATCATTCATATCCCTTGCCTTCTTTTTTCATTGATTGCCACTTAAAGAGCCATGAGAATTGAGTTATGTCTCGTGAAAGATCTTCATGACATTAGCATCTTCCAATTGTTTTGTAAGATCAGTTCAAATCCCTAAGCTGCCTGTCATTTAATGTGCTTCTCCTTCTTTCTCTTTATTTATTTATTTATTTGTTTATTTTGTAGGGGATTGTTATAAAAACGCCTGTGCAGTGGCCTGTCAACAAGGGTTTTACTTTTTCATGCTGGCTTAGGATAGAGAATTTCCCTAGAAGTGGAATGATGGGTCTTTTCAGTTTTCTCACGGAAAATGGAAGAGGAAGCTTGGCTGTTCTTGCAAAGGACAAGCTTATTTATGAGGTAAACATATGGTTATTACTGGGCTGTATCTTCAGGTTCTAAACATGTTTTTATCCGCAGATATGTTGTCTGTTATTCTATTTGCATATTCTTCTTTTTTTTTTTTTGCAGTTCTAGTTGCATATTTTCTTCATAATTTGCATTGTTTCCCTTTAAACAGCCTCACTTTTTACACGTATTTCAACCATCCTGGTATCCCTTCTTCTTCTTCTTCTTCTTCTTCTTCTTCTTTTTTTAATAATAAACAAGAAACATAGACTTTATTGATTGTAAAAAGTTACAAAACCAGAAATGGCTGAACTCCTGGGGGCTATAAAAAAGGAGCCCAACTCCTGGTTAAGTCCGAAAAAATAAGATTGCTGAACTCTTTGTAACTAAAAACCCACAAAGGAAGCCAATAATTTATTTTGTCCCATAAAACACAACTATCTTCTAAGGTGTCTTCAAAAATCCTATGATTTCTTTCTAACCAAATGCCCCAAAAATTTGCCAAAATAGCTGTCTTCCATAAACTTCTGGCCCAGGAACTGAAACCACTCGAAAGGGAACATAGAATCATCTCCTTGCATTGGCTAGGCATGACCCATAAATGACCAAATTCGTTAAACAACGACCTCCAGAGACGATAAGAGAAATAACAGTTAATAAACATGTGGTTTGCTGACTCCTCATCGGCTTTACATAAAACACACCAATTTAGAGAAATTGAAAGAGGACTTCTCCGCTGCATCAAATCATTAGTGTTCAACTTATCCAAAACAGGAAGCGAACAAAAGATTTGAATACTAGGGACCCGGGTTTTCCAGATTCTATTAAAAAAAACGAAAGGAATGGTTGAAACATCCTCAATCAGGAAGGAAAAATAAGACTTAACTGAAAACATACCACTCACATCTCTACTTGAAACCCTTCTATCTTGCGTACCATCCAGTAACACAACTCCTTCCAAAACAGAAATCAACTCCAAGACCTCCCTCAACTCCCTACATGTCAAATTCCTACGGAATCCAAAATTCCATGCCTGACTAGAACTAATTCCTAGATCAGTGTTGCAAACAAAACTCGCAATAGGCTGGTTGCAGCTACTGGATAGCCTATATAGTGCAGGAAACTTTAGACACAATGCTTCTCCCTTGCACCAAATGTTCTCCCAAAACCTCACCGACTCCCCCAAACCCACATTCTGTTTAACGTTCTGGAAAAAACCATCCGCAACAGATTGCACTGATTTCCATGGACATCTATAGGTAATTTTAGAAGCCACCTCTGCATCCCAGTTGTTTGGGCAACCTTATGCCATAGAGAATCCTTCTCTAATGGAAACCACCACGATCGTTTGGCCAACAAAGCCTCCTTCCTTTTCCTTATGTTGCCTAGACCCAATCCTCCTAATTTCTTAGGTTTGCAAAGTTGTTCCCATGCTACCAGATGACTAGAATGTCCTTCAGAAAAGCATCCTGGTATCTCATTTAGTTATTCTTTCTTGTATTCTGCAGTCAATCAATCTGAAGCGACAGTGTGTTCAACTACCTATAACTCTAATTAGAAAGAAATGGCATTTCCTATGTGTAACACATAGCATTGGGAGAGCATTTTCTGGGGGCAGCTTATTAAGGTCTTATGTGGATGGTGAGCTTGTATCTTCCGAAAGATGCAGGTTTGTCCGCTTCTTCATCCACCCTTCAGTTTGATGTTGTCTTAAAACTGTTTGTATTCCTTCTAATTTCTGGTTTTTTGGGTTTTAGATATGCTAAAGTTAATGAATCATTAACGAGTTGTAAAATTGGTGCAAAAATTACTATGTACCTGTATGAGGATGATCTTCCTTTGGAGTCTATAAAGGACACTTCTCCTTTCTGCGGTCAGATTGGTCCAGTTTATTTGTTAAATGATGCCATCTCTCCCGATCAAGTCCAGGGTATCTATTCTCTTGGACCAAGCTACATGTATTCGTTTCTTGACAATGAAGCTGTGCCCTCTAGTGAAAACCTGGTACCTACCAGCATTCTTGATATCAAAGATGGTCTTGCATCCAAAATTATCTTCGGAATCAATGCGCAGGTTCTCTCTCTCTCTCTCTCTCTGTCTCTCCCCCCTTTTATATAGTTTTTATTCTTGGGATTGATTTTATTAATTTTATTTTTGTTTATTACCTTTAACTCATAAAAATAATTTACTTGTCACTTGAAGAAAAGGAACTTTAAGTAGTTGGTTTCTTCTTTCAGGCAAGTGATGGAAGAACATTGTTTAATGTTTCACCAACGCTGGATCATGTACCAGATAAGAATTTATTTGAAGCAACTGTGATGGTAGGCACACAGTTATGCTCAAGGCGCTTGTTGCAACAGATTATCTACTGTGTAGGCGGTGTATCGGTTTTTTTCCCTCTTATTGCTCAGTCTGATAAATATGAGAACGAAGAAACTGGCCAATTTGAACATTCTTTGCTCGTTCCTATCACAAGAGAGCGGATAACTGCTCAAGTCATTGAGCTCATTGCTTCAGTTCTTGATGAAAATTTGTCTAATCAACAACAGATGCATCTTCTTTCTGGGTTTTCAATTTTGGGATTTTTATTGCAATCAGTTCCTCCACAGCAACTTAATTTAGAAACACTTTCGGCTTTGAAACATTTGTTTAATGTCGTTGCAAACTGCGGTAATTATTACAAAATAGTAGTCTTTCCTTTATGTTGAGCAGAAATTAATCTATTTTTATGTTGAAAGCATCCGCCTTATTTATTTTCTCATTGAATTCTGCAGCATATAATTGTCTTGATTGATTTTTTTGTCTCTTCAGGCTTGGCAGAGCTGCTTGCAAAAGATGCTATATCTGCAGTATTTCTTAATCCTTTCATCTGGCTCTACACAGCTTACAGGGTGCAACGAGAACTGTACATGTTTCTCATCCAGCAATTTGATAATGATCCGCGGTTGCTAAAAAGTCTATGTCGCCTTCCCCGTGTTCTTGATATAATACGCCAATTTTATTGGGATAATGCAAAATCTCGATTTGCAATTGGACACAAACCTCTTCTGCATCCTGTTACCAGACAAGTGATAGGAGAGAGACCTAGCAGTGAAGAAATTCATAAAATTCGTCTTCTTCTATTGAGTCTTGGTGAGATGAGCCTCAGGTATTGTGTACTAGAGGAGTTTTTTTTAGTTGTTTGAAGACTTTTTTTTTTTTTTTCCTTTTTTGGTGCAGAAAGTTGTTCATACACTTACGAACTTGATTATGTGTTCTGTTTGTACCGAATATATGAAGGTATAAGTAGTATTAGTGTGTCATACCTTGAAAGCTTTCATTTTAAAGTTATGGAAAAATATGCAGGGAGAACATTGCAGCAGCTGATATAAAAGCTCTCATAGCTTTTTTCGAGACAAGTCAGGATATGTTATGTATAGAGGATGTTCTACATATGGTTATTCGAGCTGTTTCCCAAAAGCCACTACTTGCAGCTTTTCTTGAACAAGTGGATTTGATTGGGGGTTGTCATATCTTTGTCAATCTTCTTCAAAGGTGTGCCTATATCGTGAATCTTACCACAGCTTTTTTTTTCCCCCCCTCAGTTTCCAGAACAGATAATTCTTTTCCCCAATGTCTTGTTTCTAGCATTTCCATTTCCTTAAGTTTTTAAGTATACCTCATCCTTTTCCTTGTATTTGATTAATCTTATCAATATAAGGTTCTTTCTTACAAAAAAAAAAAGCATTTCCATTTCCTTAAGAATCAAATTGTCATCTGTAGAATCAATCACATGATACTCGCTCACATCCAACGGAGAACAGTACTTTGAAGATTTTAAATCCTTAAGCTCTAGTTCATTTCGTATATGAAAATTTGTCCAAATTTTTCTTTCTTCTTTTTATATCTTTTATTTTCTGTAGGGAATTTGAGCCTATTAGATTGCTTGGCCTGCAATTTCTTGGAAGACTTCTAGTTGGTCTTCCATCGGAAAAGAAGGGACCTAGATTTTTTAATCTCGCTGTTGGAAGATCCCGATCTCTTTCAGAAGGTCATAAGAAAATCAGTTCAAGGTTGCAACCTATTTTCTCAGCAATGACTGATAGGCTGTTCAGGTTTCCACAGACAGAGAATTTGTGTGCTACCTTATTTGATGTTCTTCTTGGTGGTGCTAGTCCTAAACAGGTGTTCAGAACGTAGTATGAAAATTAGTTGAAAAGAAAAGTAGCGCTTCAGAATTTTCCTGAGTTAGTTTCTTTTGTACAGGTCTTACAAAAACACAACCAAGTTAGTAGACAGAGAAGCAAGGGACACAATTCGTATTTTTTCCTTCCGCAAATCTTGGTTCTCATTTTCAGATTTTTGTCTGGTTCCGAGGATGCATCTGCTAGAATGAAAATCATTGGAGATCTACTTGATCTTCTTGATTCAAGTCCTTCAAATGTTGAGGCTTTTATGGTATTAGTCTATTATTTTGACGTGGTTTACATATTCTTGTTAAATTCTTGTCTCACTGCTACATTGCTATGATTAGGAATTTGGGTGGAATTCCTGGTTATCTGCTTCTGTGAAACTTGATGTGTTAAGAGACTACAAAGTCAATTCACAAGATCAAGACGGCAATGAGATAAATGAGCAAAGTTTTGTGAGGAACCTATTCTGCGTTGTTCTTTGTTACTATATGCACTCTGTAAAAGGAGGTTGGCAGCAATTAGAAGAGACAATGAATTTCCTACGTATGCAGTGTGAGCAAGTACGTTGACATCCTCGCCATGCCATTGATAAGTTGTTTCAATAAATCTGTAATTCTTTTTCTTGGCTTACACTTTGAAATGATGGTTAATCTATATTTCGTTCAGGGTAGCATTTGTCGTCATTTGCTTCGTGATATATTCGGGGATTTAATCCAGAGACTGGTGGACCTGTCTTCTGAAGAAAATATTTTTACTTCACAACCTTGTCGAGATAATGCTTTATATCTTTTAAAATTGGTTGATGAGGTGCTTATCTCTGAAATTGACCATGAACTTCTGGTATGCAACTCTCTTTGTCAGCTGCTTTTTCTTTTTATTGATAGAATCCTGCATGCTATGCACGTGGAGAGCAATTTTGCGGGTTCTATCTTGGCATAAAATATTGATTACTAGGTCTTTATATTTTAATTTATTTAATTGATAAAGATCCTAGTGAGATGTGAATTAGTACACAACTAATACAAACATCTTTATGAGTATTGCTTTTAAGATAATGATGATTACATGGGAAAAAGAAAATAAAGGCACATATGAAGAAATATACATCAATATTAACATATGGAGAAAATCTAAAAAGAATCACATTAAGAACAGATTACACTATAGATGAGCTTTTGGCAAAATGAAAATAAAAGACTCAAAAACTTAAGCATGGGCATTTTTGTTGTAGTGGGTTAATTAGAAAAACCCAAAACGTATTTAATCTTTAGGAACAAGCAAGAGATAAAAAGTATTTCAATGAAGTACAGGAAATAAAATTGTAAATAAATATGGACACATTTAAGAGAAGTTATTTTATTGGGGCAAAATAACAGAACAATAAGGAATTAAAAAAAAAAAGAAGAAAAAATTACCTTTACCGTCACATCGTGCATGTGGAACGCTTTATAATTTTTTATTTGATGTGGCATTGACTAGATATTTATGTTTTAGACTAATTGTGGTTGTTGCTTACTTTCCTAAAATAAAAAATAATAACAATAAAAACTACACTTTATTGTGACTTCATGCATGTAGAAGGTATAAGGGTTACTTTTTAGTGTGTTTGGCAAACAGATTTGAATTGAAAAAATGAGTTCAAAAAGTGTAGCATGTGAGAGCTCTAGACTGTAGCTGCTAAGAGCTTTATATTGTGGATAGTTTGAACCGGGGAGTTCATACTAGTTCATTTTATCTTAGGCCTTTATTTAGCTTTACAAAAAAAGAAAAAAACTTATTACATAATGGGGATAGATTAGAATAAAGAAGTATTATGTTGGTGTATTTCAAAGGAGAAAATACCAAAACATCTTCTGTGTTTTGCTTAAATACCACTTTTCTCTCTTTTATTATAAAATACTCAAGATACCCCCGTGTTTTGCCTACTATTACTTTTGCCCCTCTTATTATTAGAATACTCAAAACACCCCTGTGTTTTGCAAAATCATACTCAAAATGCTCTTCAAACAATTATTGTTTCAAAAATTCCAAGATTATCCTTCCCAATTTATATTAATTTAAAAGGTTGTTTTGTATATATGTGTTTTTGTTTCCAGCGACTTTTTATTTATTTTTTTATTAAACTTCTGAAATAAAATTATCCTTTCTTGTATTTACTAAATGCAATTTAAAACATTATGAAACTAAAATACCAAATACAATCAATCTTATAAAGTCTAAAAATTCTTAAAATAATTGAAGTATTTGCTTAGTTCAAATATCTGTGCGAACATTTTAAGTTACTTTTTCTATAATTTTTAAGTCAAGTTATATTTAAAATAATATTTAATATAAGTCAACTTATATTTAAAACAACATTTAATGTTTATTAGGAAGGATAATTTTAGAATTTTTAAAAATTTAATTGTTTTAGGGGGTATTTTGAGGATGATTTTGAAAACATAGAGGGTGTTTTGGGCATTTTAATAATAAAAGGGATAAAAATGGCATTTTGGCAAAGCACAGCGGTGTTTTAGGCATTTTAAGAATAAGAGAGAGAAGTGGTATTTAGACAAAACACAGGGGGTGTTTTGGGTATTTTTCTTGGATTTTGAAACGAAAGAAAAATTGAGATTGTAGGAAAAAAAGCAAAAGGAGAAGAAAAAGGAAAAGAAAAGGAAAAAATGTTAAAAGGAAAAAACTTGAAAATATGAAAAGGAAGACAAAAAAGAAAGAAACGATTAAAAGCAAAAAAAAAAAAAAAAAAGAAAGAAAAAAGAAATGGGAGTGAAACTCCTTGGACGAAAGAGGAGAAGTGATGAAACGGCCTTGGAGCCTTTTAAATATGTAATAGAATATGCTCCTGGTATTTGTCAGTATACTGTTATACCTACTTTCTTCCAATGATCTAGAACCTTGACCAAACTTTTATTTAGATTATATTATTTACTTATTTATTTGTCAATCGTGAAAAAAGAGGAAGATATAAACAGAGGATGAATTATCTCACAGTATCACATAGTGGTTGCTTAGTTTTGTTACTAAATAATACAATTGAGTTGATAGATATTTAATAATGATATGTCATTCAATTGCATTCCCTCAACTCCAAAACTCCATCTCTTCTTCTTTAGTTGAATGGTAATCATTTCCTCTGAGATTGCATAGAGTATTATATTTGGTTGCGACTGAAGTTTCTTCTTATGTATTTAATCGTTTGTGACTGAGAATTCAACCTAACATGTGAATATTACAGTTTCCAGGAACTAGCTTGGAGTTTTCTCTTGAGACCTTAGAAATTGATTGCCAGAAAGTTTATGGCTCTGTCTTAAATGAGGTTTTGCAAGGACAATCTGATAACCAAATATCCAGGTACTAGAGATTTGAGTTCCTGTCTTTAATTTGGTGTGAATTATCCGTACTAGACTCTAAGCGAGAAGAATTCTATTTTTTTTTTTGTTGGGGGTGGGGGGGGTTGGGTGTTAGAACACTATGTTGGTTTATTTAATACATGGGCAACTCACAAGCTTGACTTGTGGGGGGAAAAAAATTGGACACGATTCCACTGATTTTCATAGTCAGTGACAACTATATAGTTGTCTAAGTCTTATTTATTTGGTGTTTAGTCTTAGATATTCCCATCTGCGTTCTTGGTCAAGCAGTGGCTTGTGTGGTTATTGGCATGCTTATTAGTCTGTGTTTTCAACTAAAGACCTAGTGGTTGACAGCTAGATTTCTGTTTTGCGAGTTGATGTTTGTACAATTGTACTTTTGGTTTAGTATTTCGCCCTGATGGTTGACAAAGCTGATACGACGTTGTCATCACAATGTATCTTAATGCAGCTACAGTTCCAAATACTGCTTGTTTCCCACTGTTACCATCATGATTATATTGGACTCTTCTAGCATAAAGTTGATTGTCTAATGCCGTGTGGAAAGCCTTATTATTATTGTAAACATTATGTCATTCTCATCTTGCTCTTGTTTTTTGCGTCATGCAATCATGCATGCTTGGTTAACCTGAACCAAAAGGATGAAGGCGAGGGACCTGTGAGCCAGATTTATGCTGTTTTTGCTATCACTTATTTCTACTGTATCTTTTGATTTCTTATTAATGCTTGTTATGCTTGACTATCATTAGAAGTCCGTGGAGTTCTAATCAGCCAACCAAAAATGAAGACGAGATACATGATGACAGTTGGTGGAATCTATATGATAATTTGTGGATTATTATAAGTGAGATGAATGGTAAGGGACCAAGCAGAATGTTACCCAAATCATCACCTCCAGTGGGCCCATCTTTGGGCCAGAGAGCACGTGGCTTGGTGGAGTCCCTGAATATTCCTGCTGCAGAGGTTGCTGCAGTTGTTGTGTCAGGGGGGATAGGCAGTGTGTTGGTTGGAAAACAAAACAAAAATCTTGATAAGGCCATGCTTTTACGTGGAGAAAGGTGCCCACGAATAGTTTTTCGACTTGTAATCTTATACCTCTGCAGATCATCTCTAGAAAGAGCATCACGATGTGTCCAACAGGTTATTTCACTTTTGCCATGTTTGTTAGCTGCTGATGATGAGCAAAGCAAGAACAGATTGCAGCTGTTCATTTGGTACTATTCTCTGTACTTTAATGCTGTCTCACAAAGTTCAGAATCGTTGGATATTAGTCATCATTTCTTTGATAGCAAATTAGGGTGTAAAATTCTATTGACCAAATCTTTGTAAAGAATTGAAACTGAAAGTTACGTGTCATTTTTGCCAGGGCTTTGCTTGCTGTAAGGTCACAGTATGGAATGTTAAATGACGGTGCTCGTTTTCATGTTATATCACACTTGATTCGAGAAACTGTAAACTGTGGCAAATCATTGCTTGCGTCGGGCATTATGGGTAGAGATGACTTAGACCCCGGCTGCAGCTTGAAAGAGTCAGGTTCTATTCAGAATCTAATTCAGAAGGATCGAGTACTTGCAGCAGTGAGTCTCTTAGTTCTTTAGCGGTTCCATGAACACTTCCTCAAGTTTGTGTTAATATAATCTGCCTTTTGTAGCTCTAATATGTGATCCATTTTCACACATGTGGTTGATTATTGGATTTGTAAAACATTTGAGTGCATATGAAATTTCAAATCCAAATTTTTGCTGAGAAAATTGAAACCCAAATTGGTAAAACAAAATACTTTTTTAGCTAGATCTGTTTTGGGCGTTATAAACATTCAGGGAAATGTAATGTTAGAGTTTACTAAAATCTTAAAGGCTTATTTGAAAATAATATCATTTTTAGACTATGCAATACCAATTACTTAGCTGATTTATGACACGCTTTCTTATATTAAGCTGATAATTATTATCACTTTTTTTTGACAAGTGATGGCAGTACTAAGCTGGTGCTGAATTTCTTAATCCATGCTGCCGCTCCTTATTTTTGCAGAAAGTTGGACTTCTTTTATTTTTTATTATTTCTTAAACTTTGTTGATTGAATTGCCCATTCATTAAATACTCTCTATGATGTTGTCTACTCATTAACCGCCTAGTTGTATTTTCAGGTTGCTGATGAGGCAAAATATGTAACGACATTAAAAACAGACCGCACCAGGCAGTTGCATGATCTTGGCACTAAGATGGATGAGAATTCCTCTACAGAATCGATTAATAGCCAGGCATTTGAATATGAATTACAAAGTACCTTAAAATCCATTCTAGCTTCAGATGACAACAGAAGAGGTGCATTCCAGCTTATTTATGAAGAGGAGCAACAAAATATTGTTGTACGTGAATTCTCTATTGTTATCTGTGTTATTACTCTAATTTTTTTTGAAATTGGGTTGTGGGAATTTGAACTCTATACCTAAACGTTGATGCCTTTGAGGCAGGTGTTACTGCAAGGCTAAGCCTGCTTCCACAATGTTCTGTGTTATTGACGTTTCCTTTCTGCTTATTGTCTGTTGTCTTTATTTTCTCCTCGTACTTGTCAGAACATTATATCGTTTTTGCACTAACATATTGCTATAACAGGAAAAATGGATACACATGTTTCGTGCTTTGATTGACGAGAGAGGTCCATGGTCTGCTAACCAATTTCCAAATAATTCTGCAAGGCATTGGAAATTAGACAAGACAGAAGACACTTGGCGACGGAGACTAAAGCTGAGACAGAATTATTATTTTGATGAAAAGCTTTGTCATCCTCCATCTTCTGTGCCTAGCAATGAGGTTACACTTGCTGTCAATGAAAGTAAATCAGGTTCAGTGGGACATATTCCTGAACAAATGAAGCGGTTTTTGCTGAAAGGTGTTAGGAGGATAACTGACGAGGTGATTCCAGAGTCCAATGAAAATGATGCTGAACTTTTTGAGCAGAAGACTTCAATTACCAATGATCCTTCAGACAGTCGATGCTTGGAGCTAGTTAAAGACTCCAGCAATTGGGTGCAAGAGAGACAAGATTCTTCATCGTCTTCGCCAGAGACAGAAACTAGCGAGGTATGTATGTGATGAAATAAGCATGTGCAAGAATTTCTGGTTAAATGTTTGGTTTGCTAATACCTAGATTCCTGTTTCAGGTTCTTACATCCGTTCCTTGTGTACTTGTTACCCCAAAAAGAAAATTAGCTGGGCATTTGACAGTCATGAAGAACGTGTTGCATTTTTTTGGCGAATTTATGGTTGAAGGTACTGGAGGGTCGTCGGTGTTTAAGAACTTCCATGCTTCAAGCAATTCTGACTTGACTAAGCCTGACCAAAAGCAGAAATGTCTGAAATGGCCTATATATCTGGATTTATATTCGGAGAAGGGTACCATAGTGGATAATTCAGATGCCATGCATGAAAATGCCCTTAAAAGGAAACAACTAAAAAGTATAAAGCGCCATAGGAGGTGGAACATTTGCAAGGTAGGAAACTAAAAATTTCCTTCAGTTTTTCATCTTGTCTCTCTTGCATCAAGTCTTATTTTTTCCTTTTTGGTGTATGTTTTTTTGGCTGCTCAAGATAAAAGCTGTTCACTGGACTCGTTACTTGCTAAGATACACTGCAATAGAGATTTTCTTTGGCAACTCAGTTGCCCCCGTATTTTTTAATTTCGCATCACAGAAGGATGCAAAAGATATTGGGACCTTGATAGTTGCTACCAGAAATGAATATTTGTTCCAAAAAGGAAGCAGCCGGGATAAGAGTGGAGTTATTTCATTTGTCGATAGACGTGTCGCCCTGGAGATGGCAGAAGCTGCCCGAGAGAGCTGGAGGAAAAGGGATATAACAAACTTTGAATATCTAATAATTCTCAATACGCTGGCGGGAAGATCATATAACGACCTAACACAGTATCCTGTCTTTCCTTGGGTTTTGGCTGATTACTCCTCTGAAGTTCTTGATTTCAACAAGTCATCAACCTTCCGGGATCTCTCAAAACCTGTTGGAGCTTTGGATTCAAAGCGATTTGAGGTTTGTTTATTTCTTCTTTATTTTACAAAAAAGCAGAGTGGATGCAGATGGTTCGACTTTCTTAAATTATCTTGGTGGTATGCTTTGCTAAATACAGGTGTTTGAAGAGAGATATCGCAGTTTTACTGATCCAGATATACCTAGGTAACACCCTGGCCAGTTTGAGATTGTAATGATGCTTTGGAGTGCCTGGAGGATTTTTTGTTCAACTTTTCTAAATGTAACACCATCACTTCCTCATGCAGTTTCTACTATGGGTCTCATTACTCAAGTATGGGAATTGTGCTTTATTACCTTCTTCGTCTAGAGCCTTTTACTTCTCTTCACAGGAATTTGCAGGTAGTCTTTTTTGTGCAATCATGCTTTTAAGTGTCTTAAGCAATAATATGTTACATTGTCTTTGTTCTTTTTACTTCCCAAGGTAAATTTCTTTTAAGGCTTGATAAAATGATGAATCAGATCAGCCCTGTTCTCAGAAAATCTGTAGTGAAGTTGATGCTTCTTTATAAAGTACCATGCTTCGTTTTGAAAGGTTGAATTCATTAGGTTACGTATATGACTCTTTTTTTCTTTTTTTAAATAGATCATATTGTTTATGCTTGTTATTGTGAGGGGATTCCTTTTGACTTGAGGTTTTTCCTTAGTGTTTCCCTGTGATTGTTTGGATTCTTTTCCTTTGAGAGTTATTTTTTTGAAATTCAAGCTGTGAACTTTCGTGGATGAGAGAATCATTGATTTGACATGATCTTTTGGTACATCATTACTTTCTTTCGCTTTTTATTCTCAAGCATATTGTGACATGATTCAAGGATTTAAATATTGCCTTTGTCAGGGTGGTAAATTTGACCATGCAGATCGGCTGTTCCAAAGCATCGAGGGCACATATCGGAACTGCCTTTCCAACACAAGTGATGTAAAAGAGTTAATACCTGAGTTCTTTTACATGCCAGAGTTTCTTGCCAACTCAAATTCTTATCATTTAGGGGTGAAGCAAGATGGTGAACCTATTAGTGACGTTTGTCTTCCTCCCTGGGCTAAGGTATATACATTTGTCACAATCACTTTAGACTGCAGAAAGCGCCAATCTTTTGACACATGAAAAATGAAGTGTATCTTTGTAGGCTGCTGATAGGACTCATAATGATAGGTTTGGGAAGCTAGTTTGCACTTTGGTCGTTTGAGTGTTAGACTATGATTAGTACAAGGTGTTTTTTTGTTTTTTTGTGTCTTTTTTTTTTTAAGTTGTTGATAAGAAATGAAAGAGATTTATTGATGATAAAAAGAATACAACAGGGGACAAGAAGTCCACCTAAGATAAAATCAAAGCACCTTATGAGACAACATCATTGTAAAATTAGTTCCCAGACTCTTAGTGAATCAGAGAAAGAAAATTCAGTAAAACCCTCAACATGAGAGATCCAGAAAGCAACCCAACAGTAGATTCTCACCCAAACTTCCCTAAAATCTGTTTCTATATTGTCAAAAATCCTACCGTTCCTCTCATTCCACAAAGCCCAAGTGACAGAGAGCACTGCTGTATTCCAAAGTTTTCTCCACTTGATTCCTTCCCAGTAGAAAATCACTCTAAAAAAATATCCATAACTGTGTCAGGAATTACCCAGATTAGTAGAGCTTGATTAGTAGTTTGTAGCCACTTGATTAGTAGAGGTTGTTAGGGTGTAACTGATAATAACTATTAGTGGTTTGTTAGAGGGGAATCTGTAGTGCAAAAGGGGAATTGGCTATTTGTGAGGAATTATGATCAAATTAGTGGGAATTGGTTCAGTTTAGGCCATGTGGAGTGTGATAGGCTCTCGAAATCCTTTCAACAATTATAGCTTCATTGTTTTCTCAATACTAAGAGTTATTCTCCTCCAACCATACACCACTACCCACCCCCAACAAACCACAAAAGGAAAAAAAAAAAAAAAGAATTTCTTTTTTCTTTTTGCTGCTATTATTCTGCTTGACACATGAAAAATAGAGTGTATTTTTGTAGGCAGCTGATAGGACTCGTAAATGATAGGTTTGGGAAGTTAGTTTGCAGTTTGGTCAGTGGACTGTTAGAATATGATTAGTAGAGGTTGTTAGGGTGCAACTGATCAATAATAATTGTTAGGAGTTTGTTAGAGAGGAATTGGTAGTACACAAGGGAGATTAGCTCTTTGTGAGAAATTATGGTTAAATTAATGGGAATTGGTTCAGCTTAGGCTGTGGGGAGCGTGATGGGCTCTCGAAATCCTATCTACAACTGTGTCTTCATTCTTTTCTCAATACCAAGAATTACTTTTCAAAGAAAAAAAAAAGAATTACTTTCCTTCTTCTTTCTGCTGCTATTTTCCTACTGGAATCTTTCTGTTAGCTAGCTTCTTATCCTCTGCCTCCACCTTAGAATTTAGCATTTTTAGCAAGTTTATTGTAAAAAGTTTTTAGCTTGTTTTGTGACCTCTAGACTGTAAAAAGACAAATATATATTTATTTTTTAACTCATGACCTTCTGCTCCCCCAATTGAATAAAAGGAATGTTGTTTTCCATGTTATAATTTTCTTTCTAAAAATTGAGTTCTATATGTTATTGCAGGGTTCACCTGAAGAATTTATCAACAAAAACCGAGAGGCCCTTGAAAGTGAATATGTTAGCTCGAATCTTCATCACTGGATAGATTTGGTGTTTGGGTACAAGCAGCGTGGGAAACCTGCAGTGGAGGTACATATATATATATATAGATATATATATTTGATAGGAAACTAAAATTTCATTAAACAAATGAAAGAGTACAATATCTTGACGGATGAGATATTCATCAAAAAATCAAAGATAAAATCTTCAAACAAAAAAAGTATATTACACTGTCATCATCACCACTGCAAAAACCATATCAAACATTACTAATACAATTACACTAAAACATCCTCCCAACTGAGTAGGATCAGTGACAAGGGAAAATCCTTAAACAAATTATCTGTAGACGCCCAGAGAGATGCCAAGAATTTTGCCTTTTCAAGTAAATCCTCAATCCATATCTCCTTTCCGTTAAAAAACATTTGGTTTCTTTCAAGCCACAACACCCAAAGAATAGCCATAACCATAGTTTTCCACATTGTTTTGCTTTTCTTTCCTCTACCAAAAGCAAATAAATCCTCGATCAAAATCCCGTTGCTATGGGCTGGAGGAACCCAAAAGGTGAGGCCGCCCCCAAAAGTTTAGAGCACAATTTTCCAGCCACTTTACAGTGGAGGAATAAATAATCTACTGTTTCAGCATTCTCCCTGCATATAACACACCAACTAGGGGACAAGAACATATTAGGATGTTTCTTTTGCACCAAATCATAGGTATTAATTTTCTTATGGAAAAATAACCAAAGAAAGACCTTAGTCCGAATAGGAACACTTGATTTCCAAATGAATTTGAAAGGAAAAAAAAGAAGAGATATATGTTGAAAAAGTCGAATATTATCTATGTATTCTTTTTTCCGTTGACATGCATCTCTTACATATTTACTGGCCTCCGTGAACAGGCAGCAAATATCTTCTACTATTTAACTTATGAAGGAGCTGTGGA
>CAMOHE010041255.1:0-55178 GCA_946598075.1 Artocarpus hirsutus | reverse complement strand
AAGGATAATATGCTTTGAGTTAAAGAAAAACTTAATACTCCATAAGCCTTGTATTATCTTTATGAGCAGTAGCTCTTTCTTGAAATTCTAGGATTAGATAAAAATGAATTTTGTAAATTGGTTACATATTTTAAAAGTAGACATCTTAAGCTTTCCAACGAGCTATCATGAGCCTAAATAGGAGTTATATTTTATTTTCTACGGATTTTTCAATTCTCATATTGGAAACTAGTAAACCTACTAGTGGCAGTATACCACCCGTCTACCTTAAGTAAACCATCCTAAGTGATTTATAAATCTTATTAGAGACTAAAATATATAGATTTACACTTAATTTATTTATGGATGTGGTTCCATGTTGTACTTTAGTTTTAATTGTCCTTATGCACACCTTAGGATCAAGGGTGTGTGGAGCTTACGTTAATTAAATTTGAAGATTAAAAGATTGTTGAGAAGCTTGGAAGGTAGGGATTCTATTACTCATCTTTTGTAAGATTTTTATGGAATTTAAATTGATTGTTTTACCACAAGATCTATGTATTTATGTTGAACTACTATTATATGAGAATCACATATGAAACTATGACATGAACTCGCCTTGTATTGATTAGCGAGGAACATAATGAATTAACATATGTTGTTATAAATTGGGAAGCATGGTTAGGAATATTGACTCTATAAATAATGATTCAATATTGAGAAATGGTGAGACGTGAAGAGGGCGGCGGTTACGTCCTTGGGCACGAATACCCTAAAAGGTAAAATAGGGGGAAGGTGATGACGCTTCCTTAGGTCGAAAGTCCCAGAACGCACTGTACAAGAATCGACTTGGTGAGGACTTGGGGCTTGATGTCCCCTCACCGGAATACCCTCGGAATGTTTGGAGGGTGGCCAAGCACGTCCATTTGGGTTTCGATAAGTGAAGTGTTACTTATTTAATGTGGATACCTAGGAATAACGATGAATTATAATATTTATATGTATGTATAAGTGTGAAACCTGGTAATGGTTAACTATGGTATCCGCAAGATATGATCATATTAAACCTCATAATCTTGTATATGATGTAAATTAACTAACCATGCAGTTTTAATGTGGTAATGAATAAACCTTAAGGTGAGTAATGAATTTCCCTACTGGGCATGTTGATGCTCATCCCTATCATATTTATATCTCTTAGGTGAAACTCAGTGCAACTTATCTGACGAGAAATAAGAACAACAATGTTGATTTTGTGTTAAAAGATATTTGTTAAACTGTAACTCGT
Organism: Artocarpus hirsutus; assembly: GCA_946598075.1. Taxonomy (NCBI): domain Eukaryota; kingdom Viridiplantae; phylum Streptophyta; class Magnoliopsida; order Rosales; family Moraceae; genus Artocarpus; species Artocarpus hirsutus. The sequence goes on along the minus strand of CAMOHE010041255.1, from coordinate 53,911 downwards.
CTAGATTATGTAAGATTCGTATTTACTTTGTGATGGCTGTGTTAAGTTATTTGGGAATTGTACTATGGTGATGATGACTGTATTTTAAATATTTGGTGCTATACTAAAAACTGTTGTTTGTATTTTAAATTTTATTATCGTTTAAAGACCCATGGACATTGTTTAATGGATTTAAATAATATTAAATCTAAGTTTATTTTTATTTATTCAATACTGCTAACCCCTACATAGGGGCGTTACAACAGTTGTTAGGTCAGTAGGTGTGTTTGGAAATCAAGTTTTTACTTCAAAGTTTCAATTGTTATAGTATAAAATTTTCATATATTATAGTGTTTAAGTTATAATTTTAAGTTTTAATTTGATTCTCAAATACTTTAATAGTTATATATATATTTTATGGTTTTCATTTTTGTTTTTGCCACCAAATACTATTCCAGTGGCATGCAAAGCGTTTTATTTTATTCGCACCTTTTTTGGGGTCTCAAACCTTGTTGGTGTAAAGTAGAATGTTTCTTCTCTTTTTTTCTTTTCGTTTTATGTTCATATTCTTTTTCGCTCCCAAAGAGGACACTTATATGCAGCATTTATTTTTTCAATCTTAGCCGTTAATCAATTAAGAAAATCTCTATATATAAAAAAAAATAGCAAACACATATACATATATATTAGCCGGTTCAAGAAGGCAGTCAAAAGTATAAAATATAGTTTATAGTTTTAATCAATTTTTATTTCAAACTTTATAATAAAAATACTATAATAAAGTTGATTGGAACAATATTTCTAATTTTATTTCTAAATGAGAATTATGCTTTTGCTAAATATCTTATATCTTTATATGTAATATTAATTTTGTAAAAGAAAATAATATATAATATTAATATAACTAATCCTCCGCTATTTTTCCAGCTACCTAAAAAGTCAACAAACAACTTCTGAAGGGACCCTTTTAGCGCCAAATTTTATTTATTTATTTATTCTCTTACTTTTCGCTTTTAACGAAGCGGAATCTTATTTTTTATTGGGAATTCCCTCGCTTTCAATAGCTCCCGATCCTAGTAAGCGGATCAGCCAGTCACATAACTCCACGTGTCAAAAATCAGCTGCAAACGACTTATCTGCAACGTGGCAAAATATTAACCGATCATCACTTTGTCCAGTGGAGACGAGTGCACTGGATAATATCGCTATTGGACAACTTCCGTTCACATCACTTTTAGTGGAAAAATATTTTTGTTGGTATCTCTGTGAATCGGACGGTCACCGACTTAGCACACTTCACTTCTATGAATTTGGGCCGTTCGATCTTTGAAGATAAACTTCAGTCTCGACCGTCGGATCAAAACCAAGACGCAAATCCAGCCGTCCAATATTTACAAAATTGAATTTCAAAAGCTCGGGAGAGAGAGGGAGGAGAGAAAGAGAGACGAAGAAGAACAAGAAAAGGGAACGCTTACACGGCCCTTTGGTCATGCTCTTCTCCTCCATTCCTCTCTCTCTTTCTCTCTCCTCCCTGCAATTTCAGCTCCAAAATCTCTCTCTTTCTCTCTCTATATCTCTGAACTCTCTCTCTAGGTCTTCCTTTCTCCCGCTCGGTATCGGAGAATCTTGGACGAGCTTCGCAATTGCGGGCATTGTTGGACGAGCTTCTTCAGCCGCGAATCTTGAGCTGTGGAATCTCGGTTTTTCGGTGCATTTGATTCTTCTCGTGGCGTTTGGTTCGTTCTTGGATCTGAGAGCGCGCGAATTTGAGTTGATTTTTGGAATTTCAGTGATTATTTTTGGGGGAGTAATCGGAGGATTTAATTTAATTTAATTTAATTTATTCCTGGGAAATTTTTGCGGCTTGAATTTTTAATTTTTATGGGTGAAGGAGAGGGAGGCGATTTGCCTCCGAAGAAGATTCAATCGGATGCCACGGCAACGGCGGCTTCGTCGTCTGATGTTCCGGCGAAGAAGCTCGCGAGGCAGCTTGATTTCACAGGTTATGGTGGGGCGTCGGGTAGTGTAGTATTGCCGGAGCATCCTCAGCCGCAACAAGTGTTACCGGCACAGCCGGTGACGTTGCCGCCGCTGCATACCGCGATGCAGGGTCAGCCACAGCCGCCGGTGGTGGCTATTCCTGTGGTGCCTCAGCCATCCCCTATTCCTTTGGCGAGGATGGTGTAAGTTTTCTTGGCTTGGAAAATTATGCGTTTAATTAGGTTGAGTTTGGTCAAAAGTTTTGAATTTTATTTTGGAAAATCGAAGTTTGGTGTCTAGATTTGTAGTTGTCGACTCGAGAGTTTTGATGCTTGGACTGTGAAAGCGACATATGTGTGCTTGTGTTAAGGGGATTATGGATGAAGTTCATATCTTTCTTTAAAGATTCGATTTTTGGAGGTTAAGTTATATTTTCCATGGATTTTTTTTAAAATTTTTTTTCCTGGGTCTTGATTAGGATTTTTTTTTTTTTTTTTAAATTTCTATCGAGAATACTTGTTTGTTTCTATCTTTTTTCTCAAGTTCAAATTTGGTTACTTTGTGATTTTTGCGGATGTCAATCAATTGTCTTATTTATTTCTACTTTTGTGGTGGTTTGGAAGAGCCAAACGGGCCTGTGGCGTTGTGTATTTGATATAAGACCTTTTGGCCTCGTTTGGTTTCGTTTTTAGAATTTTTAAAAATGTTTTTGTATATATTTTTAAGATAAAAATTTTAAAAACACTCACAACATAATTTTTAAAAAATTCTCATTTTTCAAAAGAAAAACATTTTTACTTATTTTGAAAATAATATCAAACGGCCCTAAATTGTTTTTTGTCCTTGTCTCCTTGGTAGGCAAAGTTGGAAGATTTGAAGGTCTTTGGTCGTGCAATTTGCAATTATAAGTTTTGTAGTTTGTTCACCAAAGGAGAGTTTTATTTTTGTTCTCCACGTTTCTTCAACGTATTGGAACAAAGTGAAAATAATTGGAGTTGTCAAAACTTGAGCTCATTTAAGGATGTTTAAAACTAGGCTATTAAATGTATCTATTTCCGTTAACCGAATTTCACACAATAATGAATCCTAGCTCTTTGACTCTTTCTTTCTTTCTTTCTTTCTTTCTTATTAAGCTTAAAGCAATAAATATTGTTTTCCCTTGTTGGTATATTCTTAAAGATGACTCATAAACTGAATTAATTGTTTTGTAACCCTGATTCCCTATCACGAAAAGTAAATTCGATTAAGTTTCTAATACAACTGTAGCTGCAGTCCTGCGAATCTATACTGTATTTGAGGCATTTACTGTCGAACTATCTGAATTCTTTCGGCTAACAGATTGGAAATGTGCAGATAGATACACGTGGTTGTGAAAATATTAATATAGAAGGTTGAACTCTATCAGTCTAGTCACTGTATGACACTACTATTCTTTTTATCCAGAAAACCAGAATCCCCAAAAGTGAGATCAAGATCCAGTGAAGTGAAAGATGGCACTCCAAAGAAGCAAAAACAGTGCAACTGTAGACACTCACGGTGCTTGAAGTTGTAAGTACAAAAGTAGATATTTCTGAAGAAAGCAGTTCATTAGAGGGTAGATGATGCATTTTAAATACATGAGGCTCACTTTTATGTTTTTTATTGAGCTAGGGACTGTTACTTAATGCCTCTGAAATCCTCAAGTTCTTCTTGACATTGCCAACGGCTTGGCAACAAAATTTCAATTTATAGGAAAATCATTGAAAGTTATATTCTGATACAAAACTCCACTTGGCTGTGTTGTAATCAGGTACTGTGAGTGTTTTGCATCTGGAATATACTGCGATGGTTGCAATTGTGTAAATTGTTATAATAATGTTGAAAATGAAGCTGCTAGACGAGAAGCAGTGGAAGCTACTTTAGAGCGTAACCCAAATGCATTCAGGCCAAAAATTGCCAGCAGCCCACATGGAACGCGGGATAGTCGGGTATGTTAATATTTGTTAGATGGACTGCTTTTGCCTAACATGCATCTTTCTTTTCTTTCCAGCTACGGATTTTGTCTTGCAGTTAAGATTCAACAGAAACATTTCTTTTCTAGTTTACCAAACCAGGACTTATTAATGTTGTACAAGGGGCTCTGTTTAAAAGTGTATCTAATTTTTATAATATCTTCTTTACGTTGTGTGATGAATTGATTAGTCAGTCAAGGTTCACTTTATCTAAAATGTCTTGTCTCTCTTCATACAGAAACTATTTTTTTTCTTCCACAAAAAAAAAAAAGCTTTGGTTTTTTTAGCATGCCATCATGTATGTTTAGAAATTCATATATACATACATACGTATGAACGTACGTCTGTATGCATGCATGCATGATACATACGTATGTACGTACATGCAGAGAGAGAGAGAGAGAGTTAACTTGCATTTTGTTGGAGAGACTATTGCTCCATGTATAGGGCCTTTAATCTTATTTCATTTGCTCTACAAATTTTGTGTGTGTTTGTTTGTGTGATATATCAGAATAAAAGATACCTAAATGAAGGGATTCTTTTTCTTTTCTATCTGCTAGCAAATCAAATTATACTTCCCCCAATTTTCTGTATTGCATGTTTTGACAAATGTATATGGACTGGTTTGAAAATGTAGGAGGATTCTGGGGAGATTATGCTTTTGGGAAAGCACAACAAAGGATGTCATTGTAAGAAATCAGGGTGTCTCAAAAAATACTGTGAGTGCTTCCAAGCGAACATTCTCTGCTCTGAAAATTGTAAATGCATGGACTGCAAGAATTTTGAGGGTAGTGAAGAGAGACAAGCTCTATTCCATGGAGACCATGGCAACAACATAGCTTATATTCAACAGGCAGCAAATGCTGCCATAACTGGAGCCATTGGATCCTCTGGCTATGCATCACCTCCAGTATCCAAGAAAAGGAAAGGTCAGGAACTTTTCTTTGGCCCAACAGTGAAAGATACAACCATTCACAGAGTTGGACAATTTCAGCAGGTAAATTTTAATTGGACTGTGGATAAGGAATAACTGATCTTCTACTTGGTTGTTGTAATCCAAGAACCTATTGCTCCTTTTGCCACTGGGGTTTTTCATATGACCACTACATTAGCTGTTTTTATTTTCCAGTTGTAAAAAGTTACGGTCTATTTTGTAGAAAATGAAAGGGACTAAACTAAAACAGTTTCGTGTATAGTATCCCTAATATGGTGTTGTGACTACAGTTTTTTGGATCGTCAGTTAAGAAATTGCAATAGGCTTCTTCTTCTTCTTCTTTTTTTCCCCCCTCAGTATTAGTTTTGGTTGCTTATTTCTGAATATGCCTCAAACCCAGTTATAAGTATAAAGCAAAGGCACTAAGTCCATATTTTAATGATACTCAGGTGAACCATGTTAAAGCTCCTGCACCCTCTTCTTCAGTTCCTGTTGCTCGGCTTGGCAGTACTGCAGGATTGGGCCCTATAAAATTTACGTACAGGTATGAAACTGTTGTTTTATGGAAATTCTGTTAATATGATTTGTTCAAAACTGAATTTTGTGGGATTGTTGAAGGTCTCTTTTAGCAGACATCATCCAACCACAGGACTTGAAAGAGCTTTGCTCAGTCTTGGTTGTCCTATCTGGAGAAGCTGCCAAAACCCTTGCAGGTATGTATTGGTTTGTCTATAAAGATTAGTTGTTCTTGTTTTAATTATCCAAAAAGATTAGTAGTTCGTTTCATGTTATCATTTGTTGTTTCTCATGCACTCGCACTTATAAGTTGGATGACATTTAAATGAATGGATTTATCATTTCTTTTTTCATGTATTGTGGTTCAAATTGCTTCAAATTGTTATTCTGATTGGATGTCTATGCTCGGGACGGTTTACCGTTGTTCATGTGCATTTTTTTTAGCTTTGGCTTACATGTTTCCTTCCATCTTTTTCATTTTGTGGATGCATGAAAAGGTGAATTTGAAGATACATGTGATATTTGATTCAAATTGGCTAAGGTATTGCACCACTGATCATTTGGATGTGCAAGAATATTACTATTTCCTTTCGGTCAAAATAATGTCATAGGAGTATGCTGTGGTTCAGCTTAAAACTTAGCTCATTCTGAAACCTATGATCTTGGTAAATCTTGAGGGAGCATGCTATTCTCACAGGTGGAAGTTAATGTAGAGGCATTAAAGACCCAAGTATATTATGCTCTTTTCAGTGTTTGTGTGGGTGTGTGGGTGTGTGTGTGTGTTTGTCTTGCTTTGTTTTTTTTTTTTTCCCCTGCTAAATAAGATTAAGGAAAGAAATGTATAGAACCTTCAAACAGCCTTGTGTGTCATGTGTTGAGATTTTGGCCTCAGCTGAGATATACCTTCTGATAGAAAATCTCTCTTTAAAAGCCTATTAGCAACTAACAACACAACGGTATTGGTCTTTTTTCCCCTTGCCTTTGAAGGATATTACAGTTAATTACATGGGTGTTAATCCATGCAGACCAAAGAAGTGCAACAGAAAAGAGGGCAGAAGACCAGTCAGAAACTTCCCTTGCTTCAATGACTCAAGACAGGCTGCAGAACCAGAAGGAATCTGACCTTGAGAAAGCTGCCGCTGACGATTGTTCTAGTGCAAATGAGGCTGATAAAACTGGTCCTTATGATTCCGGTTTGGATGGTGCTGACTTGCCAAAAGGGAGAGCAATGTCTCCTGAGACCCTGGCATTGATGTGTGATGAACAAGATACAATGTTCATGGCAGCAGCTTCTCCTAGTGGTACGGATCATGGATGCAACATTTCTTCACAGCAAGGCATGACAGAGGTTTATGCAAAGCAAGAAAGGATTGTTTTGTCAAAGTTTCGAGATTGTCTCAAAACGCTAATTGCATTAGGAGAAATAAAAGGCAAGTTCATTTCTTCAAAATTTCTGAGTTTATTATGCCTTTGAATTTGTGATTTTACTTATTTCTGTGAGTCCTGGTTCTGGTTCCCCTGATGACTTCAAGAGTGTCAGTTTCCGAGTGATGTTTATGTGCTTGATGCATGGTTCTACGATCTGAGAGTTTATTGAGATCAGTCATCAACATTTTGCATATTCCACTACTCGAACGTGCATTTGTATACAGCAACTTTAATGATATCAAACTTTTCAATTGCTCAATGTCCAAATCCAACCGCAAGACCTATCTCACATTGAGGGAAAAAAAATCCGAAATGTTGAACTTTCTTGATGCGGGTTTGGATTGGAGATTTGGAGTTGAGATGTTTTGCTGTCATGTTTTATGTTTCAAAACTTGTGTTTGATACTGAAAAGCTAACCTCGTTCCGTTTCACGTCACAGAGACAAAGTGTTCATCTCTAGCTAGAAGCGAAGTGGGGAGTCAAAAAGACCCTTTAAGCAATGGCACTACAAATGTCAAAACAGAAGCAAATATTCAGCAGATGACTGCTAGCAATGGTGTTCCAAAAACCATAGTGCCACCCACAACCAAGACAACACAGTCGGTTCCGGTTACAGTGCCAGCTGCTCTTAGTACCGATCTTCTTCCTAAGATACCATCCTTCAAAAATGGGGATAGCAAACCGAAGGACTGAAAAAGAGTCGTAAAAAAGATTTGTAGAGCAGAAGATTGGCCCAAGAAGGTATGTAACTGCATTCCTTTGGTAGTGCAGGACTCTTTTATGTCAGGATGCAGTGGCAAGAAAAAGCTGGGCCCCATTGTCAAAAATATCTGTTCTTTTTCTTCTTACTCCATTAATATATATCTCTACCTTAGTTTCTCAGCCATCAACCATTGCCCATCACGAAATGTTGTAAAATGCAGAGCCTTGTAATTGAGAACACATCATTTAGTTCGTTAACATGCCGATTACTGTCCCAGCGTGTACTGCTATAAGCTGGGATTTTTTCTCTCTTTCCTTTTTTTTTTTTTAAATTAAATTTTGTTAATTTAGGTATATGGAGAAGCAACGACTAATATTACTTTCATGACATAATACGATGCTTAACTTGCATTTCCTTTTCATGTAGTTTATCTCATGTTTATGTGGCTTCTATGTTACCTTTTCACGTCTATATCAGTTATCAGTTGTACTATTAACTTCCCAATAAACCTTGCAAATTATACATTCCTCTTTTATGCGAGTAAGCTTGACATAAGGATATGGGATATCGGGATTTTGGGATGTGGAGCTCATAGTTTTCCATGATGAAATTTTTGTGTTGGTCCACCAAATTGTGCGGTTTCGTGCAGTCGGAGTATGCAATGGTGCACTGAACCAAGAAAAAAAAATCCTCCAAAGAAGGAAAGGGAAGAGGCTAATAGAGCTTAATTATCATTATTATTGTTGTTGTTATTTCTTTTTTGATGGAACAATGTAGTATTACGCAGAAGCCAGAGTCAACGGCAGCAACCCTCAAAAGCCAACAAGGAAAAAATCCAAACCAGAAACAAGGCTCAACACAGTACAGCCCTCTCAAAGCAATTGATTGATGCAATGACCTAAACTATTAGAAAATATGAGCAATGGCGGGACCAACCATTGCACACACGCTGCTTTGGACTTCACTGCTGAGGCGACCGGAGCTGCATCCATGTCTGCCGTAGCAAGCACCCAACCATGGAACTGAGCATTTAGCAAAAGAGCAAATCATCCCAAAGAGTGTGACGTTCAGCCATGACAGAATATACTGACCCTGTCTATCTTTTGAGCAAAAAGCTCCCACCACAGTGCCATTCTCAGTACGAACCATGCCTGCCAATCCAAAGAAACCTGATGCAAGAAGAACTGCAACATCCACATTTAACTTCGAATGTCATCTTGCAGGCAGACTTATCTTGGGAAAGATCTCATTAGTCACTTGGCATCGCTGAAAATCATCAATAGAAGACCCTGCCCTCTCAATCAACTCGCTGAAATTTAGAGAGTTTCAAACTTAAAATGCTCGTCATGAAAGCCAAACTCCTCCAAAAGAGAACTCTCAACACTTCTCATCCCACTGAACCAAAACAGGATCGTGCTAAAACACTCCCACAGTAATAGTATAAGTGGGAGTAGCCTAGATGAAAACTTTTAATTAGAATTTTGTTCCCCGCCATAGAAAACAATTTTGTGCGCCAAAGTCACAACTTTTAAAGGCGGCCTCTTGTTCCGACCAATAAGCCCAAATAGATTTCATGACCCTAAACAATCCGAAGGCCACCCAACACATCTTCACGGAGGCTAAATTTTTGTCAAAATTTACCATTTGACCAGAGGCTGCCTTATGCTTTTCAATCACATATTTAAGCTCCAAATACCATCATTTGCAAAAAAAAAAAAAAAAAAAAGGAAGAAGAAAGAAAGAAGGTGGCTTATAAGATCTTTGGGAGAGCAGTTGATATAAAAAATGTTGGTTTGAAAATAGTTACATGTGAGAGTTTTACATTATAATAACTTTTTTATTTTTATCTATAGCTGCTGTTTGTTGGTTGGAACCATTAACAACTACTTACTCTCAATGCCCCTCTACCGCGCGAAACTATAAACCCCAACCACCCTCCTCTTTTAACAAGCGCTGAAAAACCTTTGGCACACAACAAACACAAATATGGTGAAACTGCAGCCTTGTTGGAACTCGCAACCACCTCCCCACATCAGAACCCATTAGCATAAAGGGTAATCCAGGCGATGGCGATGAGATATATGGTTCATAATGAACAACTGTGACAAGCATGAAAATGTAATGGTGAAAACTGCATATCCACGTAGAAGCGAGAAACAATTTTGCCTTCCGTGTCGGACTTCATTGAGATCCACTGCTCAATTGGTTTGAACTGGGCAAATATAAACATAAAAAAAAAACCCGAATTTAAATTTACAACTCTCACAAATTCGTTTAATTTCTTTTTTATAGATCTACGGGCTGTTTTGGAGGGTTTTTTAAAAGTTACTTTTAACTTTTTAAGTCCAGCAGTTGTTTCTAGAAGTGTTTAGATGATCTGTTAGAAGTACTTTTGCTGTCTAAAGATGTTTTTTGTCCAAGCCATAAAACATGGCTTCTCAAAAAAACACATCTAAAAAAGACTTTAAAAACTTTTACTAAAGTGTCAATAATACATTATAAGCTTAAATATATCGTTTTGTAACTTAAAAAAAATTAAAATCATTTTGATCCATAAGTTTTTTTAAAAATATAGTTCTAAACACTTATTTAAAAATTACAGCTTTTGCTTTTCTTTTTCTACTAACTAAAAATATAAACAAAAATTATGTCAAACAGGCTCTATGACATCTAATGGGGACTAATGAGAGTGTGACAAGCCTATTTGAAGGGTAAAAAAAACAAAGCTCTGCCACTCAACTGGTTTGAACTTGGTTTATACTAACATGAAAAAGACCCAAAATTAAGTATACAGCTTCTATGAACCCGTTTTAAATTTTTTAATGGTCTATGTCGTTTAATAGAACTTATGAGAGTGTGACAAACTTTTTTTTTTTTTTTTTTAACTTTGTTTTTAGCTTAGTTGGTTTAAACAAAGTAAATACGAACGTAACAAGAACTTGAAATTAAATGTACGACTCTCACGGACTTGTTTAAAATTTTTTACAGCTCCACAACACCATCAGATCTTTTCATACCAACGTTGTCAACGCAAAAAACTTAAGAGAGTAAAGTGTATCATTAATGTTATTGTATACCACCTAATTGTATGTTTGGTATTTTTAGTTTAAACTAAAACTTTTATTTGTTACATTATAAAGCCTTATATGTTATAATGTTAAACAAAAATTTGTTGTAATACAAAGGTCTCACTTGTCTTATCTATTACACTCAAACACACCGTCTAACTTTCTCTCTCTCTTTTTTTTTTTAAATAAAGAATGTCCACAATATTAACTTTCTTATTGGTACAAGTTAAAAAAGAAAATAAAATAAAACTCTTTCAATTCTTTCCCTTTTTTATCTTTAGTTCTCTTAGGCAAATGGCTCCTTCTCAGTTTATTCTTAATTTTTTCCCCTTAAAATCTCCTCCCTTTTTCATGAATTTCACTTACTTGTCTATCTATTTCCTTTTTTACTCTTCGCTCTTTCCTTGTTTGTTTTCCTTCCTATCCAATTTCTCATACCTTCACCCTTATTTTTGTTCTCAGATTTGTTCCTCTAACTTTATTTTTCTCAATCTTCGTTTCAATAGCCACTGTTGATATATAGCAAACATATATTTATTGGTACACTATTTCTGAGGTTTATGGACCTTTTTATTTTAAGTGAGTTTTTTCATTGTTTATATTTGTTTTCTATCTTTTGCACTCATGTTATTGTTTCAGATATGCATTAAAAATATGATTTTACGTTATTTTCTACAAGTTTAGTTCATAATTTAGTCATCTATTGTGTCCCCATTAAATTCAAATCCTTGATTCGTCATTACTTTTAACAATACCTCTATAATCAACGGTGATTTATTAATAGGTAATCAATATTAGATGATGATTAACCAATTTCACTCAATAATTTTATCAGGGTACTGATGATAAATTAATTTATCAATGATAGACTATAGTTGATCGGTGATGAACTAATGTAGTCAATGATGTACTGTTGTGAAAAAAGTCATTTCTCTAATTTTAAAAAAGTTAAGTCATTTTTCGTTTTTTTTTTTTTTGCACATTTTTTACAACAAATAAAAGTAAATAAATACATAGCCGATTGTGGCACACATAATCCTGAGGTCGATACAACAAGGCACAGGCCGTTGTTGGCACCTAAGTCGGGCTGACAAGATTAGATGGGTGATTGAGGCCTCGGGTTAGAGCAACTTAACAAGGCAAGAAGTAATAGCATAGGCTTTTTTTTGCAAAGATTTTCAAAAGTTGTGATCAAATATAATTTTTACGGGAAAAAAAATGTAAACACATAAAATTTCATTTATACAATTTTTAAAAATCATATTTTAGCCCCTTTTTTAGAATTTTTTGCAAATAGGTCCATAGAAAAATTGGACTGTTTGGTATTGTTTTTAATATAAGTGAAAATGTTTTTGTTTTAAAAAATGAGAATTTTTTAAGAATTATATTGAGAGTGTTTTTAAAATTTTTGTCTCAAAAGACGTACGAAAATATTTTGAAACATTTTAAGAACAAAAACAAACGAGGATAGTGATTCCAATTATAGGTTTTGTCTCTTTGGCATGACCCAAACACTGGTCTTCGCATGTCAGCCAACCCCGATGCTTTATGGGTCCGTTTGGTAAATAGATTTGAATCAGTGATTTGATTTGAATTAATGTAATTTGAATTAAGATTTGAGTTAGTGATTTGAATTGTTATTCGAATTGGCATTTGGATGTGCATTTAAATTTTAATATGAGTATGAATATAATTGAAATTTGTGCTTAAAAAGATAGTGAAAATAGTTTTTGATTTATTAACAAATCTAATAAAATCTTAATGTTAATGATTTTAAAAAATATACAATATGGATATTAATTTATTCTTCTCTTCACTAGAAACATAATGAAAAAAATATCATCTCAATTGGATATCAAATGAAGAAGTTATGATTTTTTTCTCAAATATAGGAGAGAGTTTTAGTTTTTACTGTAACAAAGATATCCGAGTATCAAAAGTTTGGCGGGAGTCAAAACTCTAAAAACTTGATTCTCAATAATCAAAGAATTCAAATTTTGAGAAAAATAAACATGTATGTTGAGGGTGAGCTCGGCGCCACCGCCGAGGAGCCATACTTCGGGTGGTCGGCCACAGCTCAATAAAGGTACGTGGGAGTCACAACTGACCCCGGTTACGCTCGGTGCATTGTCCGAGGTGCTCCTCAAGGCTCCTCCGGGCCGCATCTCCTCAGGGTGCCTTTGCGGACGCAACACCAATTCGGGTCGGGTCGTCATCCTCCTTAAGTAGGTTGCTACTCACTATCACTGGCCTGTAAGTAGCAAATAACTCACCGTCGGATGCGAACTTATCCACCGGTGAAGGGATGCGACACCTGTCACTTGCCGTCTGACATACCATGCTGTGACACCTGGGTCGTAGGTGAAACCTACCTAACACCCGGTTCAAGTGGTAACCTATAAATATGATGCATTTATTGCATTCAGGGAGGCTCCTTCCCAACTGACTAGTTCCCGACCTCTGCCGAGCACCCCCTGCCTTGAGCACCGGAGAGCCATTGTCTTGTTTAACGACTAACCCGCCTCCAAGGCGACCCTCCTCTTGTTGCAGGCCGTCCTGTCCAGGCAGAGGCAAACTGGGAAGAGCTGAGCACTGTGCGCAGCTGCACGTGGTGTTGGTACGACGTCGGAACGCGATAAGCATAAACAATGTATATAAAAAATTCTTAATACTTAAATCTATATTTAACTTTATTGAGTATAAAAAATACTCAAACCAAACGGCCAATAATTTCTGGGACCATGGATGGTGTATCAAGCTGCCCGTGGAACTCGGCAGGATTTCCAATTTTTGCTGTACCCCAGTCAGGATAACGTGGATTTTGGCAAGGGCTAAAATCCACTTTTAGGTGCATGATGCGACAGTTGAGTTTTCGTTTTAAGGCAAAAAAAAACAGATTCTGGCTTCATCACTCAGTCTTTGTAGTTGTAGGCACATTCATTTCCTTGAAATTCGTGGAAGATAAAATTTTAAATATTTAAAGCAACCTTTTTAACTGTTAGGGTGTTTGGTTAATGGTAAGAATTATTTTTACTGTAACATGTAAGAGCTTTATATTGTAACAAATTTTTTCTTTTTAGTATAGCATGTAAGAACTTTACACTGTTCATAACTGTGTTTGTGGTTCACACCACCCTTAGTCAAACACCTAAGTTTTGGGACTTTTTTAGAACAAATTTATTAATTATATGGAGTTTCCGCAAATTAGATTGAAACTATTAAACTGTGTATTGGCTAATGAGCATGTCATTTACTTCTTCCTTTTGTGGACCTTAAAGATCAAGATGCATACACTCCAGGTTTCAAAAACATAACAATCTGGCATGGTAGACGGGTCCACCGACAAGATGGGTCTAAGTAGCTTTCTAGAAAATACTTGCTTCATCTAATAATGCAATAATCTATCAAGTTTTACAAAATGTGACCACATATATATATATATATATATATAAATGTGTAATAGTGTAAGCGCATTAGGAAAGTCTCTAGACTGGAAAAAATCATCAAAATCCTATATTTGAAAGATTAAGAAATCAGCTTCTAATGTATATGTAGATTAAGCTAAGTTCATTCGTCCTAAGCTAAAAATCGTCACTCCTTTGGTATGTTGCAATTTTTCATTTTAGTTGATGCATAATTTGGTTAAAATTGTTTTGTTAAAAAAGGCCAAAAAAAAAAAAAAAAAAAAAGGAAAAGGGAAGGGAAGGAAAAATGAACAAGAGACATAATCACTAACAAAGGTTAATATTCATGTATGGCTTTCATTCTTTCTTTATCCAAACAAGCTAAAGCAATAAATGCATCGCACAGCTACGAGCATAACATCTATCTGTCAATATCAGCCAAAAACGTGGCTATGTCTTGCCCTCGCAAGTCTATGAAAACCGTTGGACCAAATTTTGCGCATCCGCAAGACGATTAGAAAGTCGTCTAAAGTCACGTGTGTGCGATGCACGTAAAAGCAGTATTTTGCGTTCATATATGTGTTAAATTGTTTACGTTACTATTATTTTATAGTTTATTTAGTAATAAGAGTGTTAGTTGGTTGTTAACACTCGTTTCATACTAACATATCTTATAGAGTATGACATAGAAAATATATATATAAATAGGGATACGTTAAAGAAATTAGCTTTATAAGAACAATAAAAATAAAGAAAAAGATGTTTATAAAAAAAGTTTTTAAGACTACGTAAAAATTTCAATCAAAACGGTGTAGTTTTGTAAAACCCATGTGCAGTAGCTAAATACTGAAATTTTTATATATTGTTAGATAATAGATATATAAAAGATTAGAGAGTGGTATAGATTTTATTTAGAATTAAAGAGGAAAATGTAAAAATTTTCAAATATAAAACTATCATTTAAATTTAACAAAAAGATTGAGATGATTGAAAAAAGTAATAATATAAAATATTAATAAAAACATGTGTATAAAAATAGATACTACTCCCCTCAAAAAAAATAAAAATAGATATAACAAGGATTCTTGTTTTTCTTATACTTAAAAATATATTTGTTTTGTTGGTGTGTAGATTTTTCAAATCCGACAAAGATTGCCAGGCAAAAAGGACCCTCGTCATTAAAAATAAACAAATAAGATAGAAAAGCATACGTCAACATAAGGCCACTCAGGTGGTCCTCTCCACCTCAATGTTAGCGGGATCCGATCACGTGCCGGGCAGTGGCGTTTTTGTTCATTTTACAGTTTCCCGCATACCTCGTCAACATATAATGTTTTCCATGGTCGTGAGTTGTGATGCAGTGATCGATCTTTCTTTCATTTAGAAATTCATTCTCACCAATGGCTTCAAAATCATGCTATGTTACCATCGGTTGTGGGTTGATTGTAAGCGTGGCAATGGTTATTTGTTTGATGAAGAGTTCCTTCTTCGAGATGAATTCAACTGGAGATGAAAGAATGATCAGTAGGCTTGTTCTTTCTATTTTGCTGCCTACTCTGTTTTTTGCAATTCTATTCATCCCTCCCAAATTTTATGCCATATTGTTAGAGTTAATTCATCGCTACTTTGTTCTTCAAGTCTTGGTTCTGTCTTTTAACATGGATGTTTTTTGTGCTATTTTTTTTTTTGTTCTGAAACACCTGAAGTTTGATCATACCACATCTTCTTTTATGGAAGAAGATGCAAAAACTACACTTAAAATCCAATATAGTCTTTATTCTCTAGGAGGTTTTGATGTTTTAGCCCTGATCATCTCCTGGGAAAGAGATGAAGAAGTTGAGCTTGGTTTCTTCAGTGCTCTTCTGCAATTAACGCTCGAAATTGCACTAGTAATCTCCGCTAGTTATGATCATGAGCCAAATATTTGGTTGACGTTGGTCACTGCTCTGTTTTGTGTTGTTATGATCTTTGCAAGACGCCGTAAAGGCAAAATTGAGAACGACACCATCCGAAGCGGTCTGAAACTGCTTCTTACTGCTGTTGGCGTTGTTTTTTTTGTGTATGTGCTCCTTCACAGATGAGCAATTTGAAGATTCAGCAGAATCGACAAAAGGAGTGTTTTTTATCATCCTTGGTATTTTACTTGTTCTTATTATACCCCACGCTGCAAAATTCATTGATATATTAGCAAAGGGAAGTCGAGAGCACTTTTTAGTGAAAGCATTGGTGGGCTCTACTATGTTGCTTAGTGTTTCGGTCTTGATACTCCTGAACAAGTATCCTGGTTTTAGAATCAGACCATCATGTGCTGTTGATTATCATGCAAATCCGTTTGATTTAGTCAGTGCTGGAGCATTCTCTGTTTATGCCTTGATCATATCGTCTCAAAAACGGCAACCTATGGAGCTTGGCATCTTCAGCTTTTCCATGGAGTTAAACCATGTATATTTGTATTGAAATAGTCTCGGGAAAGAATCTGGTTCTTTGGTTCTTCTGTTGTTTTGCTTTTTGTGTTTGGTTGATTCTCATCAGGAGTTATCTGGGCTCTCTTAGAGGAGAAACTGACGATGAGAATTCTCACAGAGAACAGGGGGTCGAGGCAGGGCAGCTAGAGATGAACGGCATTCAAGTTATTCCAAACGACAATGAAGAAGTTCCTCCCGGCCCCAACAACGAACATGCGACATCTTTCAATGTTGATAGTGGGGCAAGTGAGATTTCTGAAGACGGCAGAAGAGAGTCATTTGATCAGACGGAGGGTACCGTTGCAATTGCGGAATGCACAGCCGCTGGACATGGAGATTCTCAGTTTCCTTGAATATAGAGAGAGGTAATCTTTTTATGTTGTTGCATAACAAATGTAGTGCTGCGTCAGAATTTCTGTTGTACTGAGATTGTCTGTTTACGTTAATACATAATTTATATGCTGGACTCCTAGTACCGTTGTTAGTGGTCCAATACCTTGTTTTGAAAGAGCAAAAACAATTAAACAAAGCAATACCTCGTGCCGATTGATCCTTATATTTCAGTCAATTGTAGTTAAGAATTTGAGTTTTCATATTAAGCTGATAGTTGAGGTAATTCAATGGCTTTATAAGCTGGTGTTTATTTATATATTTAAACGATAGGGGCTCGAGTTTATTCTACCTTTCACAATTATATGATGTCTTGTTTGGGAGCACAACAAACACATTTATGTTTTGGGTCGTTCTTATTTACAACTTGAGTCCCGTCAGGCCACGTACAGCCAGTGGTAGGCGAATGGTTTTCTAGTATTGGATAGAGAGAGAGAGAGTTGTAGAGACAGAGAGAGTTGAGAAACAAAAAGAGCCCCGGACTCGAGCTTCAAGAGCTATTGACTATAAGGGCAGAGCCACAAACAGCCAGTGGTAGTCTGTCGTCTCACCTAAAAATTTTTTTCCTTTTGATTTTGTACGTGAGGTATGATGAAATTATAGTTTGTTTTTCATAAAATTTTGAAATTTTATATTTTTATCCTACCTCATAATAGCATGGCTCATTTATCATTTATGAAGTGAGAAAAAATTAGTTCCTGATTTACTTGTCTGGCTCTGCCCTGACTGACTATTACTTTCTCATGGTATACTCTATTTTTTAGGGATAAAGTGGCACTATTTTTTTCCATTCCAAAATAAAACAGTACATAGACTAATATCATTGACCTTGCAATACAAGGAAACATACTCCCCGCCACAGACCAGCTCCACCGATAAATTCTAATGAAAAGTAAAAAAGGAATTAAAGTGCATAAAGCACTACAAATCGAGCTCACACAAGGCTCTTTAAACAATTCCTTTATAATCGATGGAAACTTCCGATCGATCAAGAGTAAAAAACCCAAATCACAAAGGTCATGTCCAAAACCATGAAAAGACTCTGCCAGATAGAAAGCAAAATCGACACCAAAAGGTAGACAAGCTACCAAAATTGTTACAAAAACTAAACTGAAAAGCACAAAAATAGCGAAAAGCCACCACGAGGAGGCTGGATCCGGCAAATCTAATGGAGAGAACCACCCAAGGTATAGCACCTCCTTCTCTGCACAACACCAGAAAATGGGGCCGACACCCCGTTGCCCAAGAGCCCCAATCCACCAGCCCCCTAACAACCTCCCCACTCTCGCCCCAACCAACAATGGAGCCAAGCTCCTTCTGCCGCAAAGAACTCACCGTGGTCCCCTCCAACGAGTCTCCACAAGTTCAAAACTACCTCAACCAAATGCACATTTAAGTACCAATTTGAACCAAGCTCAAGGAATCAAACCCATGCGAACCTACAAATTAAACACACCCAAGACTTGAGGAGAGGGTTTCTTTGAGAGATGAATTACAACAAAAATAATGTTCGCAAAACCAATTGCCTGCACATTCAACTTTTCACAAGCTGTACTATATGTCCAGTGAATCTCTTCAATACATTGCTATGGCTGACTTATTCTAAAACTACTAAGGTTAAGTTTGGAAGCACACTAAGTATAAGCATTGTACGTAACTACTAACTATGATGTGAGAAGATGAGAATCCAGTAAAAAAAAAAAAAAAAAAGAGAGAAAGAGCAAAGTAGCATATTTAGGCTAAACCTTGGTAAATAATGTCATATAGTTTCAAAATATGTAATGTATAGCATATCATGAGAAATTGAGTAATATCTTATGAAAATTTGAGAACAAAAACCCTCAAAATACTCTCGCCTTTTTACCATCTATATCTCTCACTCTTCTCCCTTATTGGCACCGCCGCTGGTCGTGTAAATACAATATTTATAAAGAAATATCATATTTACTTGTAAATAAAAAAAATAACCAGTAACTTCATCTGTAAAGACCGAAAAAATTCAAAAATTAATAAATGTGATTAATTAAGGATTTTTTCAAAATTACTCAGTTAAGTACTTGAAAATATTATCATAGTGCATTAAAATAATTATTTTTAATGTGCTAAACTAAAATTTTATGATTCATTAATTTCATGTATGAGCTAAAGAAGTGATATTTATAAGAGTCTCAATTAGAATATTTGAATTGAGATTATCTGACGAAAGTAGAATTCCAACTTATTTTGATAAAGTAGAAATTCTATTATGATATCAATTCAGTAAGAGATTAAAGCTTATAAATTATTTTTAGCAGAGCAAGAATTTTACAGTTTTAAAGAGTACAATTATATGTACAAGAGTTACAAGTTTACAGATCAAAATTTGATCAATCTAACGCAGCACAGAATTAGACTGTGTAGACCACAAAATTGTTTATAAAAGTGCATAAAAAGGGAAGAAAAATAAAAAAAAAAAGTTTAGATTTCACTCACTTTCTTTCTATTTTCTCTCTCTACACTTTCTCTTTCCTCCGACTCCGGTCAAGATTTTGGCGTTCGTTTTCAACACCTCCCCACCAATGGAAAGCTCTCGTTGAGTTAAGTCCAACCATGTGCCATGCCACCCAAAACACTACGGGAAGAAGCTACACGTGCTGACCAAAATGGTGGAGAAACCTAAACTTTTCGACGAGATATCTTCGCCGTTTGACGTCTTATTGACGTGATTCTTGCTCCTACACGACCACTATGAAGAGAGAAACAAAACCTATCCATGGTTGCATCTCAACCGTTGCCGGATTGCTCTACCCATCTACCGCCATTGCAGCTGCAGTTCCACCGTCAGTTTCACCAACTTTGACAACGGTGATCGACACCTCCCAGCCCAAAAGGTTCACAGGGTGATGCCGAGTTGATCCGCCCTCCCAATTTTGCCAAATCGCCACTGCCGAATGGAGATCGATGAACACCTGCCGCTGCCACCACGTAAGACGTTGACCTTGGCGATTCTAGCGACATTACCTCAAATTGATTGAAGCAAAATGATTAGAATTGAAGGAGGAAGCTATCCCCATCCTCAATTGCACGCCACAGTCGCCACCAATAGGAGTTCCATGAATGCTGTCGGCCGCCGCCACGAATGGTCACGATTCCTTCAAATTCGACAGCTTCAACTCAAATTGATGGGGAGAAATGTTAAAAAATGAATGGGTAACAAAGCTCTCAACCAATTTTGGTCCACCACTACTGGAGAATTAAGATCGGAGCTCATCCATTTCAACCGATGTTGTACTTCACGATCTGCTATGTTGGAGGTAGAAATAGATGAAATTGACATCGCCATTGGACTCAAAAGGGTCGAATTAGGGAGATAGGTTCGAGCCCAGCCATCAACGAAGTCTGGTCAACGCTGGTCAACGCCAATCAAAGTCAATCAACAGTCTGTCAATGTCGGTCAACAGCGACTTTGGGTTTTTGTGATCCAACCTCCAATTGAAGATTTAAAATAGCCTTCCAACTCGTTTCGATGCTCTAAAAGCCATGGTGTCTTCTATTTGAGCTAATTCCATTTTGATGAAAATCATCCAGTACCGACTACACATGGATGAAGGCGATTCAAACTGCAATAATGGAGTCTAGAATGATGTTTCCCAGCAATGCATGATCTCTAAGAAACATTTTTAGCCATTTATGGTCACTCAAGGAGCACTGCAGAGGATGCTTCGTAGACTGTAGATACAACGAAATATAACTAGACCCGCTTAGCTTGGAGTCCATGTAAGTAGAAATCTCACCAACAGTATGGACAATTTTAAATAAATTGTTTAACACGTTGTTGTAAAAATTACGAAATGCATGAATAATGGTTTGTTATGCCATAATATGTTATGTTATGTACTATTATTAACGGTGTGTGATGAGATGTATTGACATGCCATGTTTACAATTTATTACAAACAAGATTGCCATGTCATGCACAGCTACAATTATGATAAGTGATGAATGCAGGATTGATTTATAATGCTTACTAACCTTTAAGTTACACATGTTAACGATGTATGAAGTATGATATATTGAATATGATGCTATGTAGTGATAAGTCATACTGCATACACATAATAAGACAAGTGAAAATGATAAGAAGCATCGTACCAGCCTTCTTGTCGTGAGGTATTTAAAGTAAAGTTAAAGTTATAACCTCGGTGTTCGATAGTCTTAAGTCTTCCGCAAAGGAAGCATCATGTTTATAATCTCATGATTAATGATGTTAGTATGAACACTAAAATTTATAAGATAAGAAAAGTTAAGTAGCAACACAAGTTATAGTTTAAATAATTAAGCATAAAACAAGCTGATATGCTAGCATAAAATGTTTATGCATGTTTTTATTTAAAATGATTTTTAATTATGTTTTGTGAGACTAATTTCCTACTTACTGAGCGAAATCTCATTTAAGTATGTTCATGCTGTAGGTAAGAAAACCTGTCAGCGTCATTTGATGGGTAGTGGTAAGCGGTAGACGAATGGTAAAGATGGGTATGGATACCACTATGGTATATTTCTATTGCCGAAAGAAAATGTTATTTTTCCACTATTTAATATAGTGTTTTCAAAGTTCAAAAAAGTCAAAATTTTAAGAAATGTTTTCAAAGTTTAAGTTATATTTTACGAAATGTTTTATCCAAATTATAAAGTTCAGTTTTAAACTATGTTTCAGTAAATGTTTTTTTTTTAAGATTTAAGAAACGATTTGAAGGATTTTAAAATCAAATGTCAAGCAGTGCCTCAACTAAAATTTCAATAAAAGTTGCAATAACTTTTAAGTATGTTTTAAGAAATGTTAATTGCTAAAAACAAAGATTTGTATTATTCCATGGTACTAGTTTATGAATTTATGCATGTTTTTATTTTACGAAAACCGAGATTGTAGTTACGCAACCTTGGTTTAGAGAATTTTAAGTTTTAAAATGTTGTGATAGATAATACAACAAATGCACAGAATTTTCAAGTAATTGAATTATATGAGTTTTACGTTAAGTTGAGAAATGAATTTTACGAATATGTTTTATAAATTTATTATCATGAAAGTTTAGATGATTATGTTTTAAGAAATATTGTAAAAATTATAGTTTTTAAAAGATTATCCTTATATTTAAAGGGAAAGTTTCAAAAAAAATTGTTATGGTTATATTTTGAGAAATTAATGTTATGAGATAAGCAAAGGTTAAATTCTTAGAAATTATGATTATGTTAAAACGTAATGGTTATTACGTTATTTTCACGTTTGAAAAATTAATATTATTATGTTAGTTTTACAAAATTAAGTTTTGAGAAATGATAAATATTTCTTTCAAAGTTATATGTTACGAATTCTTTATCATCAAGAATTCATTTAAAAAAAATTTTACTTCATATTTTACATACTTTATATTAACAAATGTTGAAGTTACGATTATGTTAAAGTTAAGTAACGGCCACGTAGGCGAGTCGTTATATCATTGGACCGCCACAAGCCGAAAAATATAATATTTATAGGAAAATATCGTATTTACTTTGTAAATATAAAATTCACCAACAACTTCGTCGGACTTCTGATGGTTGGGAAATTCGGTATTTTACTTAAAATACAAGATTACTGTGTAAACAAAAAAATTAACTGGTGGCCTAGCGGTTGAGAAATATAATATTTACCAAGAAATACCATATTTACAGTGTAATACAAAAATTTATTGGCTACTTTACTGGACCGCCGGCAATCAAAAAATACAGTGTTTCACTTAAAATACTATATCAGTGTGTAAATACAAAAATTCATCGGTGACTTTTTTGGACCTCCATCGGCCGAAAAATATAACATTTTCATTTGAAATACTATATTATCGTGTAAATATAAAAATTCACAGGCGACTTTAATGAACCATCGATGACCAAGAAATAAAATATTTCAACTGAAATATTGTATTGTTGTGTAAATGCAAAAATTTACCAGCAACTTCGTCGAACCATTGACAACTGAGCAAAATAATATTGACCAAAAAATACCATATTTATTTTATAAATACAAAAATTCACTAGCTATTTCGTGGGACCAACAATGACCATGAAAGAAATTGAGTAATACCTCATAAGAATTTGAGAACAAAAACTCCAAAATACCCCCGCCTCTTTACCATCTATATCTCCCATCCTCATCTCTTGTCGACACCGCCGTCGGTCATGTATATACAATATTTATTGAGAAATACCAGATTTACCATATAAATACAAAAATTCACCGATGATCTTGTCAAATCACTGATGGTTAGGAAAAATAATATCTTCCAAGAAATACAATATTTATTAAGAAATACTGTATTTGCCTTGTCAATACAAAAATTCACCCACTTCGTCAGACCGTTGACGGCCGATAAATACAATATTTACTGAAAATATCGTATATACTATGTAAATACAAAAATTCACTGGCAATTTTGCTAGACCGTCGATGGCCAAGAAATATAATATTTACCGAGAAATACCATATTACCGTGTAAACACATAAGTATTAACTTTGTAATACTATATTATTGTGTAAATACAAAATTTCACTAGAGATTTTGCTAGACCGCTAGTGGCTGAGAACTGTTAGCCCAAGAAAAGCTACCCAATAGGGGGTGAATTAGGTTTTTAAAATGTTTTACAATTATTAGAAAATTCTAAACAGAATATGCTCAAGCACTAAACATACAAATAAAAATGTATATAAATTGTGTTAAAGTAACAGTGTAGGGAGAGAAAATGCAAACATATTTATAGTCGATCGGTGAAAAGCCTACATCCACTGTTGCCGAACAAAAGCCCTCACTCGACCTCTTGCTTTATACGACCGTCTTTTCGGCACGATCACTCTTTGTACAATCATGATGACTTGGTCTACCCGAGGCTCACCACATCTTCTTCCAAAACAACAATTTTGATGGAAAAGCACCCCAATTTTGTAGGGTATGATTTACAAGAATGGGTACACTCATAAAATAATCTCTCCAAAAGAAACAAATACAATGTAAGGCTTATATTGGAGGTGTGAGCAACACTCAAAATGAATATATAACAAATGTAAGCTCAAGAGAATGTGTGTAATGAATGGATGCTCCGTAAACAATGTGAGAATTCTTTCAATACGTTTCTTCTTAGTTGCACAATGAATGGAGGTGTATTTATAGCCTCTAAGGATTCATTTATGGCTTAAAAACTCGATTTTAGGTCAAACTAGTTGTTGCAAATAAAGTTCTAACGGCTAGAAAACTAGCCGTTATAGACTATTCGTCGGGCCAAACAATATGTTTGGTAGGCCAGAATTTGAAATTTTCAAAACAGGACTCCAAACGGTCATCTAATTGGCAGGCCATTGTGGCAGTTCGATAGCCAAAGAGCCACAATCAGCAGGCCGAACTGGGCCATCGACAGGCCGTCAAAAGGTCCAATTTTTGACTCTATTCGGCAGGCCAATGCAAGGCAATCGGCAAACCTATCCTAGCCCATTGGCCAAAACCATTCAAAAAAGATGTTCTAAAATACTGTTTGTAGAAACCTATTTAAGCCCCTTATATGCATTTTTGAACACATCCCAAATAATAAAACACTTTGAAAACACATGCAAAGATTGCAAACATATATAAATGCAAATGTGTGTGTATCAAATTGAGCTTGCATTTAACTATAAAGTCATTGAAAAATTGTTCACTTACATTACGACTAACAAGTAATAATAACTTGCAGTCTTCTAGTCCTCGTGAGTTCATTCCTTGTCCATAACTTGAAACTTCTTGAACGTTCTTCACTCGCATTTACTTGAACTTAAGCTTTGCAACACTCAAGAATTGCATTAGCTAAAAATGCATATTTGCACATATAAACAAAAACTGTATTTGTTATCATCAAAACAAATTTTAAAACATTTTATTAAACCTTGGAGCCAACAAGAAATATAGTATTAGTCTTGTAATATTTTCTTACAGTATAAATACAATATTTCACTGACGACTTTACCGAACCGTCAACAGCAGAAAAATATAAGATTGCTCTGGTAATATTGCATTACCGTGTAAATATTTATACCTGCAAAATCACCGGCGACTACTAGTACCACAAAAAATACATAAGCATCTTCCAAAAAAACCAAAACAAAACAAAAAGATCTACAAAACTCACAAAAAAAACAAGATAAAAAATGAAATTAATTTGATCTCAAGCACGAAAGATGCATCCTCAATTTTTTTTTAAAAAAAAGTTGCAACCTCGAAATTAATTTTTTCATTAGATCTCAAGCACACACCTCTCGGACTTCGACTGGAGCTATCAGACTGCAAACGTGGCGCGAGCTCGAACTTGGGCAATGACGACGAGTACGAGCTCAAACTCATATGACAACCACGACGCTTGGAAGGCAATGGCAAGGGCGGGACTTGGACGGCGTTGAATCTCCATCGACTCTCAAGTTCATGTGCGAATCCTCATCAAACTTCACTCAATCTTTTTGCGACGTCCTCACCAGATTTCCGATGTTCGTCGACGGAGAAGGTCTCATTATGTAACTCGAACTTCGACGAACCTTGGGCGACGGAGATGGTCATGATTTTCTAGCGCTGCTTTCGACGAAGCAACTCCCCCACTAATCTTGGTCATCATTGGTTCTGGTGCCGTCGCGATCGTCGATGATCTTCTGGTGACATCATGATCAATGGCGTCTCTGCTCGAGATGTACGTCGAAAAATGGTGAGTCTCGAAAACCAAAGAGAGAAGAGAAAGAAAGAAAAGAAAGAAGCGAGGAGAGAGAGATATCTTATCTGATTTGAAATCAAATCTGATTTTTTTTGTTTTGAAAAAATTATGAATATTAAATTTGCCGTTTTAGTTCGACATTTTCAAAATTGTCTTTTGTTATCAGTACTATCCAAAAATAACGTATGTGGTGTAATTTCTCGTTAAAAAAAATTCGGAAAAGAACAAGCTGGTCAAATAGCCCATATACAGCAGCAATTTGAACATCATACGTAATCATACATATGCAATGTGACCACAACCCCCAATCAAATTTTAAGGTGCTCCATCAAAAGTATTCTCGACGTATATACTCGCTACCAAATGTACAAAATTCTCAAACTACTCTCCAATAATTTAAAAATCAACGCATGAAATTCCACACCTGTGCAGCGCATTTCCAAGGTACATCACAAAACTTCCCACTCAGAAGGGTCATCTTATAGATAATCAAATGCATCTTCGAAAGCGGATTTTTATTGCAACTACAGGAATTTATTGAGAATAGATAAATTAACCAACACATTTTCTCAACCCGAGTACCCGCTACGGTCGAGGACAAGTACACACTTGTTTCTTTGCTTACAGTCTTGCCCTTGAAGCCGCCAATGACGAAGCAGGTTCACTCTGCAGGAGAAATGCATTAAAACCAAGTACAATTAAATTTAAATTATTGCGAATGATAGCTGTGTACAAAACTCAAACTTTCCCTGATAAAAAGGAGATAAATCCGCTCTTTTAAAACATAAAGTTGCCTTTGTCGCAAAATATTATGCGTGTGAAGAAGGGTCTTGAGAATTAAACCATTCAATATGATACACTGACAATGATAAGCAAGGAATTTAAATGCCTGAAACACACATATACACAACATTTACATTTTTCTCTGTTTTGTTTCAAGAAAAGTGCTAAGTTGTGTAAAATAGATGTCTTCAGGTGTTTAGAAGCACTAGTTCAAACCAATGGTTTGAAAACTTTGGTTAAAACTATTGTAGCATGTGAGTGCTTTACACTGTAGCTTAATTATTTTTTCTTGTACTGTAGTCATGTGAGAATTAAACCATTCAACATGATATATTGACAATGATAAGCAAGGAATTTAAATGCCAGACACACACATACACACAACATTTACATTTTTCTTTGTTTTGTTTCAAGAAAAGTGCTAAGTTGTGTAAAATATATGTATCAGTGTGTTTAGGAGCATTAGTTCAAATCAATGGTTCGAAAACTTTGGTTAAAACCACTGTTGCATGTGAATGTTTTATACTGTAGCTTATTTTTTCTTGCATTGTAGTATGTAAGAGTTTTATACTGTAGTAAACAAAAATTTTGGTTGAAGCTAAGAATGCCAAACACCCTTATACCCTTATATATCAATTTTCATTTGCAGATTGGAAACAACAAAGCTATAATGTATTAGAAGCTAAGAGTCCAGGTTTCTTACCAGTGGTATGCCTTTTGTTGCCCTTTCTTCCAAAAACCTGGATGGTTTATAAAAGTTACGAATACCATATACTTCAGACCACTTCTTGAGACTTGAATAAATATGCTTAGCCCCAACCGTATCTGCCCAATGAACAATACCACCCCTGCCATAATGGATAGGATACGACAACTTTGAGAACAAATACAAATTACCACTAGCTTGTAGAATATACCAATAACTAAGAAGATTACCGTTAGCTAAAAGCAATTGACTAATTTTATATTTTGTTTAACTAACTTATGTGGTAAATATTTCCACCTAAAATTCTATACCGAAAATGCAGAATTCATTGTTCCGGAATATATTTTTTTAAACATTATTTTTGCCCTTTCCGTTGCTTGAAAATTCCTGAAGACATATATTAGGCGGTGTCACAAGTGAAAATAAAGACGGTAGCCTAGCTTGGTTGTAGGAAGAGCTCTCCTTGCGCAAAGCAGGAAGATAAAATGGTGCGGAATATAAAGTTGATTGTCACTAGTTGAAAATGAGAGATTTCCGGAATGAACTTTTTAAAAATAATTTGCGGTATAACAAGTTCCAAGTATAAAGGCTGTAAACCCTCACCGGTAGGATGGGAAGCTCATCCCGAAAACGGATGCAATGTCAAGGTCTGACACTCGTACAACTATTCCTTCTTCCAAAACCTGGCACGCCTCATTCACCACGGGAAAGAGCATCATCTCCACAATTTCTTTGTCCGTCACAGATATGGGCTGCCACCATGGTCCAATAAAGATATTAAGTACTAACATAATAGATGATCAAGAAGAGATGAACGTGAAAAGTCCCATAGTGCATTAACAAAAAGCAGCTCCAAGTGTCTTCTTATTTATGCGAACCGTGATCTGTGTTTTGACGCAGAGAAAGATACCTTTCCTCCTGGCATAATATTTGTAATTCGTCGAGACTCCTCAAGAATCGGTAGTATTGTTGGATCGGGTTTTGGCCGGCTTCCCTTTTCATAAATGTAATATCCTTTTCCATTGTTTTTACCTACATACCACAAGGGAAAGAAAGATAAAATGATAAACAAACACAAGTAATCTCAAAATTGAAAGAGGGACAGAGTCGTACGAATGGTATGGAGTTTCATATTACCATTTCTTCCACTTTTCACTAATAGCTCGAGTATTGGTGATTCAAATGTTCGATCAGGAAATGCGTTGGCAATTACTTTTGTAGTTGCAATGGCTACTCCATATCCTCCTAAGTCTTGAAGCCTGCAAGTCAAGGTCATTGTATACAATCATATGTCTTCTCAAGAGATTTTATAGGTTAAATTCTAAGGTTTTCATGAAGTGATGCTTATGGTAACTGATACAATCATCATATCACTGAAAGCAAATATATCTGGTTGTGGTTGCACTACATAGAAAAAGGTTTGAAGGTTAGGACTATACGCAATCTCCTATACTAAGATCCCCTTTGAACTTAAAGCATTGTCATGATTATGAGTTAAAATTTATGACAAAGGTTGTTGAAGTTGCATGATCATGTTCACAGTCGGAACTTGTTCCTGAGCTCTCCACTGTAGTCTTTCTTTGGAGGTGAGGAATCCAACATGCCAAATATATGCTTGTCACATATAAATAAACAGAGAAAATAATAAATGTTTGGAGAAAAGGAGATTACTGGAATGGTCCCAGAGGAAGGCCAAAACTGGTGATCGCGTTGTCAATTCTGAAGACATCCACACCCAAATTGACCAAGATATTAGCACCTTGTCCATATGGGAAGAAAGTTCTATTGACTGCAAAGCCAGTACAGTTCCCAACCACGATGGGAACTTTCTTTATGATTTTTCCAACGGTCATAAGATCAAGAATCACTTGTGGTGAAGTCTTCTCTGTCCGCACAATTTCCAGGAGCGGCATCACATGAGCAGGACTGTGATTAAAGAGTCATGTCAAAAAGGCACACAAAGAAATCAACTCATGTTATAACTTAATGAAGAGAGAACTGCGTCAGAAGGTGCACCAAAGAAAACATCTGTTATGGGCATTTTTATATGCAGCTCACGATTTAAGGAAACAGGCATACAATAAGTTAACGACGATGTAATTTTGGCATTACGTTGTCTTCATATCACAAGGCACCGTTGCTAATACAAAGAATGACGTGGAAAAAAAAAGTGTAGAATTTTACAGCTATGACAGTGCAGTATGCTTTGTTACCAGTCAAGATGTTAATGTTATTAGTTCAAGTGGCAGGAAAAACCAGGTTCTCAGCAGAAATATATAATAAAGAATTTTGCAACACCTTCTATTACTCAATGTAGCAAGAATAAGCAAATAACAGGAATGAATGAGCCATCTTACCTGAAAAAATGTGCGCCCGCAATGCGATCTTGGGAGCTTGTTTTTTCCCCAACAAGACGAAGATCAAGAGTAGATGTGTTACTTGCCAATATGCAGTGAGAAGGACAAGCTTTCTCAATTTCACTAAATATAGCTTGCTTAAGAGTAATGTTCTCAATGACAGCCTGCAAATGAAGAATTAACTCTATCAAACTACTTTCTAACAGTTAGATGCTGAAGATGTGACCCTTTGACAAGATGATTAAAATACGAGATATGAAGATGACAGCAGTCACAATCACAAGAACTCATGTCTGGTTAACATGCATTATTGGAAAATCAAGATTCTGCATTCTACTATGAAAGGGAAAATTTAGCAGTCTACCTCTATGACCATATCAACATCCTTAAATTCTGAGTAATCCAAAACACCTTTAAACAGTGTGAGGGCCTTCTCTGCCTTGTCTCGTGTCAGCTTTCCTTTTGTTACCAAACCTTGAAGATTTGCTGTATCAAAATCAAGTAAACAACGAATATTATGATCCTTCTTTTCTTCTATATATAAGCATATTGTAACACGACATATAATAATAAGTTCAAATGTTATTCTCGGACATATCCTCCTTGCCAAAGGATTATCCAGGTTTAGTTGCAGCAATGAGTACTCATAAAGCATGAAAGGATGCAAATTATCATAAGTTTCATAACCACTCAGTATAATAATAAAGCCACATTTACAAACAGGAAAAATGATCCCTAAGTTTCCTGTAACAAATAACTACCTTCTATCATCTTTCTTCCCTTCAGAAGATACTCAGAATTAACATCCTTGAGAACAACACTTATATTGCTAAGAATAAGAGCTGTAGCTATGCCAGAACCCATCAGACCTCCTCCAATAATAGCAACTTTCTTTATGCGCCTTGGTTTAAGCCCAATATCAGTGATGTTTGGCACCTGCTTGAGTGTAAGTTGGCAAGAATAGTGAGAGAGAAACAGAAAGAGGATGGAGAGTAGAATTATTTGGTTGAAAATAACCAAAGGAAAACAGAAAATTTATGCAATCTAGCATCGCATATGTCAGAAGAATAAATTTACTTACTATATAATTTACCAAATCATTAATCTAATTGCTAGGAACAAAAAAAACAAAAACAGGGGAAAATCTTGAGGAAATAAAGGGTGCTTGTATAAATTTTTCACCTTGGATGCTGCACGTTGGGCAAAAAATACATGAACTAGACCCTTTGAAGTGTCTGATAAAACCAAATCCTTAGAAACTTTACCTTCCTGCATTGGAGAAGTCCAGCCGTTAGTATACACATAAACAGGGGGATCCGGCTTGTGAATCAAGCATGTTTGTCCCTAAGAATAGAAAGGACACACATGTTGCCAGTAATAACTCCTTGAGAATGAAATAGGAAGTAATGGAACAGGAAGGAAAGTTACTTTCTGTAAAGGAGTCAATTCACACATATAATTCCATGGCAAGAAACCAAAACCAAGAGTACCACCTTAAGAATTCCGCTGTATCCTCCATGAATGATGCCGTGCTCAATCACATCAAGACACGCCTGGTGCTGAGGAACATTTGGAGCAGTTTTCCTGGCTTGTTCCCGGGCAACTCTCAATATTTCTCGCGCTTCAGACAAGGAATCAATCTTGTCTGTCCTGTGAAGAGAACGAATCCTTGGTCTGCGCTTCTCTACAATGTCTAAAGCCCAGATTTGTGATTCTTTCAGCAACTCTTTAGACGCCACAATGGAATCGATAAGACCAAGCTTCTTTCCTTCTTCAGAAGATATTGATTTCGATGACTGAAAAGCATTGCATACTACACATGAATTTCTATCAATGAAAAAAAAAATCTGCGATAGCATTAAAAAAAATCCTGGCACACTCTTGCTTATCATTTTATTTTTCCTTCTTTTCTCCCCCTATTTTTTCCTATCAACTGACCCATCAAAAAGGTTCATTTGAAAAATCTACTTCTGAAAATGTAATCTGAAATTGGAAATAAGGTAGAATGTTACATCAATAACAAAACTTGGAAAGGGGCTACAGGGAGAATGAAAAATGAAGAATACAAGTGAAGGAGCTAGTTACCAGCATCAGTTCAATTGCCTTTGACAGCCCTATAAGCCTTGGAAGACGTTGTGTGCCTAATAAATCAAAACCATTGTCTTACTAATACAGTTATCACTTAACACTCTAACTTGAACATGCTCATGCATACAAAGGCAAAATGTACCTCCAGATCCCGGAATAATACCAAGAGAAAGCTCTGGCAAACCGAGTTGAGCTCCAGGAGCGGCAAGACGTGCGTGACATCCCTGCAATAGGCTAGCTAAAATGATGCATTGTATAATTTATCAACAACCAAATTATCCATTAAAAACTCGGGACATAGCTTTTTGACTACGACTAAAAAAATACAAACCAGTGAATTTCAAAAGTAAAACAAGTACAAACCAGTGCTATTTCTA
The DNA here is from genome assembly GCA_946598075.1 of Artocarpus hirsutus. NCBI lineage: Eukaryota > Viridiplantae > Streptophyta > Magnoliopsida > Rosales > Moraceae > Artocarpus > Artocarpus hirsutus. The sequence goes on along the minus strand of CAMOHE010041255.1, from coordinate 22,003 downwards.
AGCCACCACCAAGAGCCAGTCCTTCTATGGAAGCAACAACAGGCTTCTCCGATTCTATAATTGCCCAAATAATAACCGATAATAATGAGTGTCTTTTACAAGTAAAAAATGGAGCTAAAAATGGATCATTTATCTGTAAAAATAACGAATTTATTAGTTAAGATTCAGTAGTAGAGACCTTCAATTGTGTTGAGCACAATATCAACAGATGCATTAGGCAAAGCCGAAATAGCCCCTGGCCCTGCCATGCCGAACGGTACATTTGAAGATGGATTATCAACCCACAAGTAGTTCAAATACCATCTTTCAAACGACAAAGACTAATTATTAATCTCATACCATTTTTGTGAATTTTCTCGAAAACGTTTATGTCAAAACCGCCCGAAAACTTTCCTCCTTTGCCTTTCATTGAAAAAAAAAAGTACAAAGCAAAATCAGAACAGAGTGTAAATCAACATCTCAAAACACAAAAATTTCTACGGACTAATAATAACACAGATTATAGACCAAGCAAAAGAAAAAAAAAAAAATCAAATCTTTCCACTAAAAGTCAAACCAAATAACGGTCTCAAATAGTCAAAAAAATCCCAACAAAAAATCTCATTGCTAACCAGTCAAAACAATGGCCTTCACATCATTTCTCCTCGTCGCCTCGTCGAACTTTTCCTTCAATCCCGCGAAAACTGCACCGACCGAAAACATTCCACGACAAATCAAAAACAAAAACCTTAAAAAAAACTGAAGAAAAAAAAAACTAGAAATCACAGAGTAAAGCTTTGGAGTCGAGCAAGCTCACTGGCGATAGCTAAGGCGTTAACGGGCGGATTGGAAATGGCAATGACCGCAACGCCGTCGTTTCCGACCTCCAACGTGACCTCAGCCCTTGCCATGGCTATCGAAAACCAGAAATCTCAAAGAAGAAGAAGAGAAAAGCTACGATTCACAATTCGCCGACAATATTATAGATATACACACATACATATACATGTGTGTGTATGTGTGTGTATATATATATACTGAGAGTTACGGAGTAAGCAATATGTTGGCATTTTTAAAAATAATTATTTTAAAAAATTTTATTTGGCCAAAAATTTTTTTATTTTGTAATTTTTAAGCTAAGCATAAAAAAATTAATTTTTTAGACATTAAAATAGTTTTATTTTTTTGTTTTAATTTACTTCCATTTATTTTGTGAACGAGTATTGGAATGATTTGTTGTGCAGAAAGATTTGTCCAAATTTCAAAGCGCACGTTCTTTTCTTGTATTTATTTTTTTTTTTTTAAGTTCGTGTGAATATTTTGATGATAACAACAAGTCTTTGTTTCAACGATCTGACTGATTATATAAAAAAATTAACTGTGCCAAATGTATAATTATATCTGATCATTTATTAAACAGTTAAAAAATTAATTGAACTGATAGAGAAAAAACATATCTTATCTCAAAATTTTGTTCTTTTTGGTTTTTAAATGTGAGTGGTTGGAAAGGTCACATTTTGGACCACGTGCTCATAATTTCTTTTTCTTTTCCCACTCCATCAATGATGCGGTTTCCTATATACTTTTTTAATAAAGGCCATCAATAATGCACCTCCAAAAATTATTATATTATTATTATTATTATTATAAAGTCTACGACATTGATACGAGGCATGACCTTTTTCAGATTTTTTTTTTTTTTTTTTTTTGAGGGATCTCTTTCAGATTCATTTTGCACGAGTCGTTGTTTAGGTTAGAGCAAATGTTCATGTTTAACTTGCCAAGTCTGCCCATAAAACATATGATTCCACTTCTCCACGTTTAACTTTTAATCTTTGGTTCTTTGGTGAATAGTCATTGTAATTCAAGTGCAATAATAAAATACGAGAGGGTTTAGACTGAATCTGATAAAGGAACATTTTTTTTTATTTTTTTATTTTTTGGGTAGAAATTAGGAAACTTACTAGTTGATTGAGTCTTAGCCAATATTCATGATTCTTATGTATCTTCCATTTATTTGCTAGGACTTCTTGTGGCCCACTTGTGTATATAAAGACATGATGCGTTCGCTAGTTGCACAATGCAAATTATATAAGTAGAAATGTAGAATGTGGATTTTCTTTAAAAAAAATAAAAATAAAATAAAATTCAATGACATGCTATAACAAGTAATCAATACTGTTTAGGTAAAAGGTCAGATCAATACCCTTTGGGTAAAAAGCCAGAAAGCAAAAGGCTTGCTGTTATCTACTTTTCCGCCACTTTTTTCTTTCTTTTTTTTTTTTTTTTAAAAGAACTCGGTGTTAGGACCTTGTATCACCTTACATCGATAGTACATATTTTTATTGTTGTATTTAAATTACATCAAAAACACGAAACAAAAAATGAGTAATCTTCTGGTAGTTTTTTTTAGATCCTATTATAGAAATGTCTTTAGTTTTTTTTTTTTTTTTGTATGGGACTCGTTGATTTTACATTCCTTGAATTCTAAGAAAATAAAATAACGGATTGGCTTCAGTTTGACACAAAAGGAAATGTCATTTATTCAACCAGTATATTGACTCCATGTGTACACTGCCCAAATTACAAAATCAAAATAATTGGGTCAACACACTTTTACTCTAACCGTGTTAAGTTGTGATGTAAAATAAACGTAGTGACATTTCAATCGCTTTAAGAATACAGTACTTCTCTTTTTTTTTCCCCCTAAAGATGCAAACGACTTTTGAGAATGTGTCGTTTTTATTTTTATTTTCAATTTTAATCAAATAAAGATGATACGTTTTCTCTTGTCATTTTATCTTTTTATTTTTGACAGATCGTGTTTTTTCAATATTTACAAATGCCGTTTCCTTGAGCTAATGTCATTTTTTTGTTGTTGTCCATTTATGAACTAAGTAATCCTATTTAACTTCATAGAATTATAATCCCGTTACTTACAAAACTATAATTCCGTTACTTACAAAACTGAGAGCCCCATCAGTTGTTATAACTCACAGGGATGAAAAAGGAATTTTCTTTATATACTGTTTTTTGCTCTCATGTGGTTTTTTGAAGTTCTCAACGATGATGCCGTTTTCCAGTTTTCTGAAGATAGTGTCGTTTAGTTGTGAGTGTTTTCAACGATGATGCTGTTTTCCATTTGCTACCATTAGTGTCATTTGTTTTAATAAGTTTAAAGCTTAATAACTGTCTCAGGAAACAAGTATAACATTTGAAATAATTTTAAACACTCTGCTAATAATCAATTATAATTTTCCTATTCTTTGTGTCAAATATAGCATAAACATTTATGTTTTTGCGCTATTCTTGATGTTCTTCATTTGAAAACAACATCATAATTATTAAATAAAAAAGTTATACATCAACCACTCACAACTAAATGTCAAAATTTAACGTCCGTACGCTTAGTAGTCCAAATCTGATGCATAGGGTAGCACAAGTCAAATTTAGTACTGAAAATAGCATTGTATGGGAGAGTTATTTTATAATCCCAAATGCTAAAGTTGGCATTAATACATTAATTTAACAGCGCACTGGAGATGTCTAAGATACTTCCCAATAGTATTTTACAGAACTTCCTTCTCAAGACAGATAAATATAAGAGCACAAATCTTTGAAGAGAATTCCAATCGCAGTTATTTAGACTTTATTATGAAGAGGACACAACACAATCTTGTCAACCTGAATAACCACCAAAATCGAAGGCCAGAGTTTGCTTACAATCTTGCCCTCGAAGTTGCTGAAGACGAAGAAGGTTCACCCTGCAGAAATAGCAAAATATACATAAGGTGTCTGTATCTTCCTTTACATATGATGAGGATTCTTTGTCGTTGGTTTTTAAGTTTACCCAATCACAAACTCACTGAATTTACCATGGCAACACAGCTATATTTCCACGTTTCAGATTGGTAAAAAGGCCAGTGATGTGATACGTAGCATTTTTCTTTAGTACTTTTTCTTTTGTTGTTCCTCTATTTTGAAAAATAAAACTGCTTAAAAGACAAATAAAGATGGATCTATGATTTAAACAACAGCTGAAACGGAACGCTACTATGATTAACAAGTGAGTAGTGTCCAGCATTGACATGGCAAAACGATACTGCATTTTTTGTTTTTTTTTTTTCCCTCAATGATATTGTAAACTAAAGCTGCCTAAAGAAGGCCAATATCTTGGTGTTCAATTCCAGGTTGAAAGAAGCAAAGCTCTAATAAAGTCAGTCAGGAAAAAAAAGCGAGAGAGAGAGAGAGAGAGAGAGAGATCAGAGCCCTTACCAGCAGCCTTCCTTTTGTCGCTCGTTCTTCCAAATACCTTGACGGTTTAAAGAAGTTACCATATGTTTCGGACCACTTCTTCATACTCGAATAAACATGCATAGGCCCAACCATATCGGCCCAATAAACAAGACCACCCCTGCACAACAGAAGTAGAGACTAATTTCAGATTCTGGCCACATTATTATCGTGTAAAATACTAAAATTACGAAAACTTCTCTTAGACAACGCAATCAAGCGAATAAAAGTGACATATGCGCAAAAAAAAATATAGACATAGGAAAGGAATTTGATCCCTAATAGTGCTTTCTACTATTTTTTTTTTTTATTTCCTCTCCGTAGCTTGTAAAAATCTTGGTCATGTAAACGGAAAACCGCAGGCAGAGTCACAGCTCGTAGGTGTAAATAAGACAGGAACCCCACAACTTGGCGATGGGAAAAATATGAAGAGAACGTTTGCAATATAACAAGAAAGAAGAAAGGCCATAGTCAAAAAAGAACTCACCGGTAGGACGGGAAACTCATCCCAAGAACAGATGCGATGTCAAGGTCTGATGCTCGGACAACTATTCCTTCTTCCAAAACACGGCATGCCTCATTTACCACGGGAAACAGAATCATCTCCACAATTTCTTGGTCCGTTAAAGATATGGGCTGTCACCATGGTCAAATAAACACATTAGCTACTAGTTCAATAGATGCTCAAAAAAAGATGAACATGACTTTTGTCTCTTAGTGTGTCAAGCAATACGCAAGAATCAAGCACTTGGCATGATTTTTACAAGTGGTGGTCTTTATATTAAAGCAGACAAAGAATACCTTTCCACCTGGCATAATGTTTGCAAGTCGTCGAGACTCCTCGATGATTGGCAGTATTGTCAGATCGGGTTTTGGCGGGCTTCCTCTTTCATAAACGTAATATCCTTTTCCATTGTTTTTACCTAAATACCAGAAGTTCAAAGAAAGGTTAAAAAATAAACATATAAAAGCATGCACTAAACGAAAATAAGTTGAGAGATATCATATGAGTAGTCGAAATGCCACAAGTTCAAAGAAAGCTGAAACAATAAATTTTTATAAAAGCTATCGAAAAAACCAAAGGAAGTGGCAAGGATTTATATGAATAGCATGAATCTTATTTATCTCACCATTTCTTCCACTTTCCACTAAGAGCTCAATCAACGGCGACTTAAAAGTTCGCTCAGGGAATGCATTAACAAATTCTTTGGAAGTTGCAATAAATACTCCATATCCCGCTAAGTCTTGAAGCCTGCATATCAAGGTCATTATAATCAAAAAAATATTCCAAGGTGGTCTTTTATATTAGGTTTTGTGGTTTGTCGGAACCAAAAAGAAAATCCAAAATGTGGAATAGGTTTTTGTCACATGCACACAAATGTACAAGACACAAGTATTTAAAGAGAAGAAAATTACTGGAATGGGCCCATAGGGAGGCCAAACTTGCTGATCACCCTGTCGATTCTGAAAACATCCACACCCAAATTGACCAAAATATGAGCTCCTTGTGAGTATGGGAAGAAAGTTCGATTGACAGCAAAGCCAGTGCAGTTCCCCACCACAACAGGAACTTTCTTAATGATTTTTCCAACTGTCATAAGGTCAAGAATCACTTGTGGTGAAGTCTTCTCTGTCCGCACAATCTCTAGGAGAGGCATCACATGAGCAGGACTGCCATTAAAGAGCCGCATCAAACAAGTACCCAGAGAAGAGCATGCAAATATATACTATTACTTAATGAAGACACGATGTCTACCAAAAGCTATCTCAAAGAAAAGAACCATAACAAACATTTTTTTTTTCATATACTTCAATGCCTATAGAACACAAGATATACTGTAGGATTGCATTAAAGTAACTTTTGTACTGGTTTCCTTGGCATCACAAGGCACCATAGCTAATAGAGACATTAACTAGGACAAAGTAAAGAAGAAGATACTATAACAACTAAAATGATAATCTTATGCAATATATTATTGGGGACACCTCAGCACAATATGCTTCTTGCAAAAGAGCTCCTTCTGATATATTTTTATAAGTCCAGGAAATAACAACCACGTTGTCAACAGAATGACACAAACAAATTTTCTTATACTTGTAATAATAGTAATTTCCGCAAAGATTTATTTTAGTCGCAACATAGAAAGAACCGGTGAAGAACAAGAATGAACCATCTTACCTGAAAAAATGTGCTCCTAAAATACGATCTTGGGAGCTTGTTTTTTCCCCAACTATACGAAGGTCAATGGTAGATGTATTGCTTGCCAATACGCAATGAGATGGGCAAGCTTTCTCAATTTCGCTAAATATTGATTGCTTAAGAGAAATGTTTTCAATAACAGCCTGCAAGCAAGGAAGAACACTGTCAAACTCCATTCTAACAGCATGACAATAAGATATAGTGTAACGATTTACAAGATCTTTCAGCATCGTCAGAAATACAAGATGTAGATGCATGAAGGAGCATGATTACAAGAACTCATTTATGGTTTAATATTGGTACTTAAAAAATTAAATTCCATGTTGTATGATGCAATTGAAATGTCACCTACCTCTATGACCATATCAACATCCTTAAATTCTTTGTAATCCAGAACACCTTTAAGCAGAGAGAGGGCCTTGTCTGCCTTATCCCGTGGCAGCTTCCCTTTTGTTACCAAGCCTTGAACATTTGCTGGATAGAAACAAGTAAACAAAGAAAGCCACGTTGCTTAATTTTTTCTATAAAATAGAGTATTCTACTATACCATATCGGAATAATTGTGATCGTCTTTAATTCTCAAACTTATTTTTTCTCGTCTAAGGACCATCCAGGTTAATTTTCCCAGCAATGTGTGTGTATGAAGCGTAGATGCAAATCTAGCCACCAATCATCATAACAGATAAACAATAAAATGCAAGACTGAAAAGAAGAGGTAATCTAGAATTCCTGTATAAAGCAACCACCTTCTATCAATTTTCTGCCCTTAAGGAGATATTCATTACTTATTTCCTTGAGAACAACACTTATATTGCTCAGAATAAGAGCTGTAGCTATGCCCGAACCCATCAGACCTCCTCCGATCACAGCAACTTTCCTTACGGGTCTTGGTTTAAGCCCTATATCAGTAACATTTGGTACCTGTTTAGGTTGTAAGTTTAAAACATAATGAGAAAGAGAAAGAGGCTAAACTATAGAAATCATTTCCTATGAACTATGCAAAGAAAAACAAATAAAACAGATGTAATCTAAAACAGCATATGTCAAAACGATTCATTTTACCAATGTGAGAATTCACTAAATCATTGATCTATTTACTTGAAATGAGGCAAAAAAGGTTAGGAAAGGCACTTTTTTATCTAAACCTTGTACCTTAGATGTTGCACGTTGTGCAAAAAAGACATGAACAAGACCTTTTGAGGTGTCTGATAAAACCAACTTCTTAAAATCTCTTGCTTCCTGCATTGAAAGTTCAATTATTAGCAGTCATGAACTGGTGGAGCCACTTGTTACAAAATATATGGCAAACTTATGCTTGTCAACAAAGCATGTTTGTCTCTCATAGAAAGACGCACACATGTTGCCAAATGATAACAACTTGTTGTTCTAGTGGAGGAGGTAGGACTCTCTGAATTAGACTCATCCATATATATAACAATAATCATAAGAAACCAAACCAATAATACCTTTAAAACTCCACTGTATCCTCCATGAACAATGCCCTCCTCAATCACATCGAGACACACCTGGTGTTGAGGCATATTTGGAGCAGTTTTCTTGGCTTTTTGTCGGGCAACTTTCAATACATCACGTGCTTCAGACAGCGAACCAATCTTGTCTGTCCGGTGAAGGGAACGTACCCATGGTTTACGCCTCTCTGCAATGCCTGACGTCCACAGTCGTGATACTTTCAGCAACTCTTCAGAAGAGACGATGGAGTCAATAAGACCAAGCTTCTTCCCTTCTTCAGAAAATATTGGCTTTGATGACTGAAAACAATTGCATACTTTACTGAATGGCAGCGAATAAAAGATAATCCAGCATGTCAAAGCATTAAATATGCAATAGTATACTTTTTGCTACAAGAAACAAAAGTAAAACCAAAAAGTGTATACTCATCATTTCTTTTTCTTTCTTTTCTTATGTACTTTTTTTTTAGGGTGGGTTAGGTGTTCCTCTCAACAGCTTTAACCCATTAAAATGGTTCCTACAACAAAATTACCTCTCACTTCTCTTTACACTCTTCAAAAGTAAGAGCTGCTTCTAAAAATCTCTCTCAAATTGGAAAGCAGATAAAAGTTAAATGTTCCATCAACTACAAAACTTGGGAGCGTGGCCACAGGGAGAAGCATAAAAGGGAAGAATGGAAGTGGAGGAGGAAGTTACCAGCATCATTTCAACTGCCTTTGACAGCCCAATAAGCCTTGGAAGACGCTGTGTGCCTTATATATAGAAACCATTACGTTAATAACTTAGTAAGTACATATGATTTGAGAACTCAGAACTTGATGCGTATAAAAGCAAATTTACCTCCAAAACCCGGAATAACACCAAGCGAGAGCTCTGGCAAGCCAAGTTGAGCTCTGGGAGCTGAAACACGTGCATGACATCCCTACAAGAGGTGAACTAAAATGATGCATTTGAATAAACTACAAACACTACCACAATGAAATTCTCCACGCAAAGACTTCGGATTTTGATGCTTGGCTGTGAAAACAAACCATTGCCAATTCTAAGCCGCCTCCAAGAGCGAGACCTTCTATGGCAGCAACAATTGGCTTCTTCGAATCTATGGTCACAAAAACCAAAAAATAAAATAAAAACAAACAAATATCACTGATTTGTAAAAGTGAAAAAAAAAATCCTATATTTGCAAAAAGAAATCGATGATCCTAGAATTAAGGTTGGGTAAATACCTTCAATCATGTTGACCACAAGATCAACAGATACATCAGGCATAAGCGAAACATCCCCTGCCAGGGCAAACAATACACGAAACCAAAATTATCACTTCACTAGTTCAAGTTTCATCTATTAACTTTCAAAAACTCCACTGGAAAAACTACAAAGCTTCATTATTAGTCACATACCAGTCTTGTGAACTTTCTCGAAAACGTTAATGTCAAAACCACCAGAAAATCTCCCTCCGTTGCCTTCATCGAAAAAGAAAAAGAATAATCAGATCTCTTTCAATCAAATTACATAGTTCTAAAGCAAAATATTTCATTTCACTGAAAAATCTGTCTAAATAAACTCGAATACATTCAAAAGAATCCAAGAAAACGGCATATATAGCTCACCAGTCAAAACAATCGCTTTCACGTCACTCCTCCTCGTCGCCTCACCGAACTTTTCCTTCAATCCCTCGATAACTGCACCACCACAACCAAAAATCGAATCAGATAAGAAGATGACGAACAAAGCCCGGAGATTCAGCTAGCTAGCGGGCTTACTGGGAATAGCCAAGGCGTTCACGGGAGGATTCGATATGGTGATGACTGCAACGCCGTCGTTTCCGACCTCCATGGTCACCGTTGCCCTCGCCATGGCGTTTCTGAACCAGAATTCTCAGAATTTCACAACGAAGAAGACGAAGAAGAAGATCAAAAGAACAAGCTTTTGGTTTTTCTTTCCACTCTGATAAAGATCCCAGGAAAAATAGCTTTTATATTATTATTATTTATTTTTTGTTTCCTTTTTTCGTCTTTTTAACAGTAAAAAATAATTTATTTAGAGTATTATGCCACGTCTCAGCGTCGTGTCGTTGACGGGCGCGGGCTAGTGAGGTTTCGGTTTCAGTGTAGTGAGATTCAGAGTAGTGTTGTTAAGATTATTTGTCTGTATTAGATGGAGTGATTTGATTGGTTGTTTTCTTTCCACATTCAAGGGTATAAATGGAATTCAGTTCAGTTGTTTTAAAGAAGAGTTGGGTGCAGCCAATAATATTGCTTTAAACTTTGCTATCTGTGGAAGTTCCCCGTGGTTGAACCGTACTACTACATTTCTCGCACAGAGACATCTCGCATACGGCATACCAAACTTGTCGTTTTCAAAGTTTCGTACTGGTTAGGCTTCTTTGCTTCAATCCCTCGCAAATTTCTAGGTATTGGTAATTTACTTTTAAAACTTTAAATTTTAGCAATTGACCTCCTTAACTAACAAATTAGTTCTAAATTACTACATTAGTCATTGTGTTAGTTTCTTAATAGAAATTTACAAATTAATTTTACACGGGTCATTAATCAATAAGATGATGATGATTATTTTTATATATTTTAACCTAAATTTATTGTGATTAGGATTTTTTAATAAAACTAAAAGAGTTGGGTGCAACCAATATATTGCTTTAAACTTTGCTACCTGTGGAAGTTCCCTGTTGTTGAACCGTTCTAGAACATTTCTCGCACTGAGACATCTCACATACGGCATAGCAAGCTTGTCGTTTTCAAACTTCCGCGCAACTTGGGCTTTCTTGCACTTTGCCTCCCCCGAACTTATCTCTTTTAGTAATTTACCTTTTAAACTTTAATAAGGTGTTTGATAGGTATAGTTAGAACAATTTTTTTGGTTCATAAATAGTTTAAAGATTTCACATGTTACAATAAAAAGAGTAAAAAAAGTTGTTATAATATAAAGCTCTCACGTGTTACAGTGTTTTAAACCAAAACGTTGTTCTAACGTGCTTACCAAACACCCTATAAATTTTAGCAATTAACCTCTTGAACTAATAAATTTGTTCTAAATCAGCACATTGATAATTGTGTTAGTTTTTGAATAGAAATTTACAAGTTATTTTTACATGAGGTTATTAATCAATAAAGATGAATGATTATTTTTATATACGTTAACTTAACTTTATTGTGATTAAGATCTTTAAGAGGATGTTTAAGAATATAGTTGGAATTATAAGTTGAAATTAAAACATTATAGCATGTGAAATTTTACACTATAGCAGTTAAAACTTATTAGTTGTAATTAGGTTGCAAAACAAAGCCTAAGTAAGTGTCACCACAATATAAAGTTTTGAATCAACTTTTGTTTCAAGATTTAAATTTGGGGTAACATTTATAAGAAAAGACATGTCATGCTCTTAATTAACAACACGTACATGAAAATCATTTGTCAATTTTTATAAAAAAAAAAGTAACATAATTATTAATGAAATGATTTACAATGAATTTGTAAATTCGAGGATATGTTGTGGAAAGCAATAAGTTAAAAGGATACCAGTGAAAAACAAATAAGAAACCAATGGTTTAAGAATTTCTTGACGATCAAAACTATGTCATTTCTCATTGCAGCATGAAACCCTAAATGTTGTTGTTTTCGATCTTGTTTCGTTTGGCTGAACAATAGCACTGTTCAAAAAAACTAAAACCGATCGCCAAATCAATAAAAAACTCAAAAAATCAGTTTAGGTACCAAAACCGACTATGTCGGTTCAAAAGCCAACCGCCCATGTGTTTCTGGCGGTTGGTTTACGGCCTTAAGCTTTTGGTCAGTTGGTTCGTGTCAAAATTTTCAAAATTTCATGTATATATATATATTGTCTAGTAACATATAACAGGATCAGTACATTATTATTTAGTTTGAACTTTGAAGGCACGTTTTTCAAGTGTTTATTTTGGCTAGTTATTGTCTTTTATTTGGTTGGTTATTATTTATTTATTTATTTTGGTTGGTTATTGTCATGAGCAGTATATTATTGAGATAGAAAATAACAAGGGAAGAAAGAAAAGTACAGAGCTAAAGCAAATGTACAATAAAAGAGTTGAGTGAATTTAAATCTGTTTGATTGTTTTTGGGAAAAAGCTTTATGTTGCATTACAATTACATTGCTAATTTTTTCATCATTGTAGCTAGTAATTTATTCGGTTCTTCTCTCTCAATAAGATCTCAAAACCTTTTTTTGGGAGGTTTTTCTATTTAGGTATATAAGAGAATTAGGGAAGAATGGAGGGTGTGTATTTGTGTATATGTTCAATTGAAAAGGTGGTTTTCCTACTTTGGTGTTTTGATTTTTTTCTTAGAGTTAGAGGATATACATAAAATTGTTGGGTTGGTTTTTTTTTCCCAATCATGTTCTATTTTCTAGGTTTTGTCTTTAATCTTTGTGGATTCAAAATAATATAATTGGTACACCATTTTCTTTATGTTTTGACATATAAAGGGGGCAATTCATTGAATCTCTATATGCTATAAGAAAGGAAAATATAAATTTTAGTATACTGTCTACTTATTTTTAATATCCTGATTACTCTGGTCGAAAATTAACCGTAAAAAAATTGACTGTTGTCAGTCAAAAACCGACCGACTGTCTACTTATTTTGCCAGCTTTCGATCAACATTTCTAAACCCAACCATCATTGGTCAGGTACCAACCGACTAAAAATCGACAAAACCGACTTACGTACAGCCTTATTGAACAATTCCTCACTTCGATTCCTTCAAAAAAAAAATTCCTTACTTGGAGATGGAAACGACATCGTTCATCCTGGCAGGTTTCGGACCTCCAAAACCCAAATACGATACAGACATTGCAGAGGAAGCACAAGAGAAGTGAGAGATAGAGAGACAGCCTCCAATGGTGTCGTCGAGAATTGTCTCTAGGTTTTTGTCTCGATTACGGTCTCTCTCTCTCAATTCGAACAGGACTTCGCCGGCATCGGAGTTCTCTCCGCTCAAATCGACCTCTCGCTCCGACACTTCTTTCCCCGCTAGACGCATTTCTCGCATTTCAAGGTTAGTTATAGTTTCTGCTTTACGTTTCTTTCTTTCAGTCTTATCAGATTCTGTTTGGTTTCCGAGAAACTGAAGGAATGTTTTCAACTTAAAGATTATACCTTTACTTTAGCCGTAAAACATGAATAAATCAGAAAAGTTTCATTTCCTTTAGCTAGCAGAAACGAAAAACTTTTCGTTGCTCTTTTGTATTGATTTTTTTTTTTAATTTGTATGGTATTATTAAATTACCATTGCAATTGAGCAGCATTGAATCGATGATGCCATTGCACAGTGCAGTGGCTTCAGCCAGATTAGTATCGAGCTTGTCCATAGAATCTCAGAGCTGGGGGTTAGTTCCTAATGGTTAGTTTCTTTCCTTTTTTCTTTTCATATAAAATGACGATTGACTAAATGATGCTTATGCTTGAATGTTTTGGCTAATCTAAACTAACAAAATTCTTCCATAAATTACTGAAAAAAAAATAGTGAGTTGATGTCAAAGAAGAAATGTTGGGATTTTTGAAAGATTTTAAGGTGAAAGTTGATTTAGAATTGGACTTGTAGGGTTTTGGAACATTGGTTTAAACCAATTGATTTGAACTCAAAGACTGAAGAGCTCTTATATGCTACGGTATAAACAAAAGTGAGTTATAGCCTATAGTGTAAAGTTCTTACATGCTACAATGTCTTGAACCAATTGGTCTAAACTAATTAGTTCAAACCAATGCTCCCCAACAGCCTATTATTCGACCTTTATATGGCTTTAGTGGAGGACAATACTAAATGGGTTGACTGAAAATTTTGCCTTTGATTAGTGTTTGGTGCTTTGGTGTTTTTTGAATTATTGGCTGTTCCATAATCACATTGTCTTGATAGAGGAAATAATGTAAAGGTGTAAAAGGGCAATGTGAATTGGCATGTAGAAGGCAAATGAAGATAGAAGTCACCTTTTTGATTACTTTTATTCAATGGATGAGGAATATTGCAGAGAAAAAGTTGAGGAATTTGATGATTGAAAAATTGCAACTTGCAAGTGGTGGAACCTACATTAGCAGCACGATATGCAACTTTCCTCGACACTAGTGGCCAAATGAGAAGTGATTTTTTTGGCCAAAACTTAAGTGAAGAGTAGACCGTTGTGCATTTTTTTTCTCGTGAAGAAAAAAATAGTAGGAGATATTGACATATCTGCTAACCGTTGCAACACATGCCGTAGACCATGAATTAGCCACGAGTTCTTGCTAACTACAGTGAGATGATCATAGGGTGTGAACTGTGAATCAACATTAAATTCTCAAGTTCTTGTGTTTTGTTTGTTTAGTAAATCATGTTTTTCATGTTGCCTCAAGTTTCTATTCTAACGCTTTTGATTTCGTTATGTTTCAGGAATTTCAATGCCCTTTTGACAGTATTCCTGTGTCAAGTTATCTTCTATTTTGATGGCTTTATAAGTCTTGTATGGACATTTTGCTTCAAAATGCCTTTAGAGGCTTAAGCATCAAGCGGCTGGATACTTTTTTCAATCAAAGTTTATTTATTTTCTTTTCTTCTTTCTTCATTTTAATTAAACAGCGCCAGCCTAGTTGCATAATTAACAAGATATTCACGGTGCTTTAAATCCTTAGAGAAATTTCTTTTACAGATTCTTCACAGGAAAATAAATTATTCTTTTTAACTTTTATGTTAATCATTTCTTAAAAAAAAAAAAAAAAACACAGGTCTCACTGAATTCGTAGGCTGCTTCGCCACTGATTGCAAAGATGAGATAAAAGGTGACTTCAGAGATTTTGACTTTGTGGTCTTTTCTAATTATAAGAAATTGTTAATGTGACAGTTGTAACCATCAGCCATCTTCAATTTATCTAAATAGCACCAACCTGGTAGCGTTAACATTATACTGGCAAGCGCTTTAAATCCTTAAAGAAATTTCTTTTGCTGAATATTCTCAAGAAAAAGGATATGGAAGCACATTCTTCTTTGCCTTTTGTCATGTACCCTTGGTTTGGTGTTGGCCACATTATTCCATTCCTCCACATCTCCAACAAAATCAATTTGGGAGGCCAAAATTTAAGGTTCATTAATAAAAGGATTAAAAGAAAATTTCATGTAAAAAAACACAAAGTCAGAGTATCAAAATGATATTTTTGAAATCCATGAGGTACCGTTTTAATATTTTTCAAACACTAAGATACAGAACTTTATATATTTTTCAAACACTAAGATACAATATGTGCGTGTGTCTGTGATGCAGCAGCTATTGTTAAAGCCAAGCTGTAGAAACGACTCGTCCTTCCTACCCCCCTATTGTTTAGCACTTAGTTTGTTATTGTCGTTTGTTAAGAACCATGCCAAAGGTGGTAATAGTAGTATTACTACTATATATATGTGTATTTGTGTGTTAAAGTCTGAGACTATATTTTGGTATAAATTTATTGTTAAATTGTATACACAACTGTAATACTGTTAATGTTTTTAATTGTAGATTGTTTGACGTTATAGTTAGAACAACATCTATTAGAGGATTACGCTTTGTTTTCTTAATTAATAAATAATCAAAGTTAATAATCTTCTTTGTTACATCTGCACGCCATGCATGCGTGCATATAGTTTCTAGCACGTCATTCATATAAATTATTTAACCTAAAACCTTTTACCACGATGAATTGAAATTAGATTATGTAGTACTATACAAATGGGGAACTTAATAGCACTTATGTCGTTTATTTTTCACTTCAATACATGCGATTTTCAAGTTACTGTGATAGCATTGATTGCAAATTAAACTAAAGGCTCCAATAATGCATTTAATTATCAATTAACACAATACTTTTTATTGCAGTCATCTTCATTACAGTGGTATGTACACTTGAGCGTATCATCTTCACTATAAATAAGCATATAAGACCACCCTATGGTCTAATACCATGGGAAAGGGGGTTGGGGACGGCGTTGGGTAGATGTTTATGGGTTTGATTCAACTTGTAATCTTTATTTTTTATTTATAGAATGACACATACTATAACATTTGTTGATTTTTATTTTAAAATCATCACTAAAAGTAAATAATATTACTTTGTTTTTAAAGCGCCTGGCCTTGATTTTTAATACTTGTCTAGTTGGTCCTTGAAGGCGTCGTGGAGCTATTTCTTCTTTGCCAAAGACCATTTCTCGTTATTTCTCTCTAGTCCAGCCCCCACCAGTTGCCCTTGTGGCCACCAGATGCCCTTGTGGCATCCGGCACGGGTCCCATCTTAAGCCTCCATAGGGCCTCGCAAATACTTGTCTAGTTGGTCCTTGAAGGCGTCGCGGAGCTATTTCTTCTTTGCCAAAGACCATTTCTCGTTATTTCTCTCTAGTCCAGCCCCCACCAGTTGCCCTTGTGGCCACCAGATGCCCTTGTGGCATCCGGCGCAGGTCCCATCTTAAGCCTCCATATAACTCACCTTGCGAGGCCCTCGGACTTATGGCTCTTATTGATAGACTGTTTTCGTGTCGTTCCACGCATCCATACTGTCCCCTCAGCGTTTTCTTTCGCATCCCTCTGGTTCGAACCTCAAACCTCCCTTAAGAGGTTCTTATTTTCTTCTCTAGTACCAATTGAGCTACAAGTTCTTATTTTCTTCTCTAGTACCAATTGAGCTACTTTTTATTGTGGTGTCTAGCGTGGGCCCTACTAGATCAATTGGTACTCGAGAAGGAAACTCGGACTTATGGCTCTTATTGGTAGACCGTTCCCATGCCGTCCCACGCATCCGTACTGTCCCTTCAGGGTTTTCTTTTGCATCCCTTGGGTTCGAATCTCAAACCTCCCTTAAGAGGTTCACATTTCCTTCTTGAGTACCAATTGAGTTACTAGCTCAATTGGTACTCGAGAAGGAAATAAGAAAGCTTAATTGGTACTCGAGAAGTAAATAAGAATCTCTTAATGGAGGTTTGAGGTTTGAACTCGAGGGACGCGAAAGAAAACCCTGAAGGGACAGCACGGCAGGGGAATGGTCTACCAATAAGAGCCATAAGTCCGAGGGCTCCGCAAGATGCCTCCTATGGAGGCTTGAGGTGGGGCTCGTGCCGGACGCCACAGCCCTGGTGCTGTTGAGCCCCCTTCTCATCGCCCTTAGACCTCAACGCGATCACCAGAGGCCCTGTCGCCCCCACCCGATCACTCTCTCCCTCTTGTTTTAGTCATCAACGGGGACCTTTTTTTTTACATTTTAATTTTAATTTTAAATTTAAAAAAATGTATTTATTTTATTTTTTAAAATATATTTGCTATTTTACCAAAATACTCTAAAATACTCTTACTAAAATGGTCATGTGCCCCTCACATGATGCATTTTTAACGTCCATTTAGTTAAATTGGTCTCCCAACTACTAAAATGAAAAGTTAGAGTCTATTAAATCAAAAACAAGACCAGGGACCAAAATCTAACTCATAAAAAGGTTAGGTTACTATTGTAGTAATTTATCCGAATTTTTATTTTTAAATAATACTTTTATTTATAAATGTATCCAAATCAGCTCGACACTGAGCCTTTCAACGGCCACACATGGCCTCCTTCACCTTTCACTCTCTGCAGCAAAGGCACCAACCTTTTCCCTTCACTCTCTGTAAGTAGCCCTCCACTCTCAATGTTTTTAAATTCCATTGCTCAACTCATTTTCTAATTTTCTCACCTCCGAAACACACACGTGAACTCCCTCCACTTCTTATAGTTAGTGGAAAAGTTATCCGTGTTGTTGCAAAGTTGTCTTCCACAGACCACGGACCATCATACACAAAAACCATAGATTTGAGAACTGTTAAAGAAAATAGAATTGGGTTTCCTCCTAGAGATGATAAGGTTGACAAAAAATCTGGGAAAAAGTATGTTAGTTCAGTGGTAGAGGAAAAAAAGATTGAAAATAATGGTGTTAAGTTCACCAAGGGAAAAGTACTAGGAGAAACCATGGTTTGAGAAAGATGAGGGAAATGGGTGATGGGAATTCTTTTGTGAAGTCTAGTGATAAGAATATGGCAGTGAAATCTTTGGGGAGTACGGACACTAAAGTTGGGAACGTGAAGAGTGGTGGTAAGCAGGTGGGGGAAGAGAAAGAGAAGGGGAAAGGGTCTAGGAAAAGTATGAGAGATTCTTCAGAAGTTCAATTTTGAGTTGGATTGAATATGTGCTCAAAAAGAGGAGATGTCAAGAGTGCAATTGAGTTCTATGATTTGGCTCAAAGAGAAGGAATTAAGCTTGGGCTGTACCATTATACTGTGCTATTATATCTTGTTCTTCTGCTACTGTTGGCGTTGTTCATCCTGCTAAAAGTGGGAGCGGTTCTTGGAGTTTGAATGCTTTAGAGTCGTTTGACAAAATTTCCCCTTCGAGGTCTGTGGATTTTAATAAATCTAGCAGCCGTTTAGATGGTGGGAAGTTGGATGAATCAGTTTCGGACAATGGATATTGGATTAATAGTAGTGGAAGTGGTGATGATGATGTTTAGTTAAATTCTACTAATAGGATCAATGTTGATTTTGATGGTAGTAGTGAAAAGGAGAAGCTGAGCTGGTTTTCTAATGGGTTTGTGAAGCGAAATTACCGTGTCCTAGGTGGACTTAGCAAGCCTTCAGAAAGTGATGGTGATTCTTCATATAAGAAAGATGGAAGCAAGAACCAAGAAGATCAAAAGATACGGGTCAATGAAGGATTGAAGGAATATGCACGCCATAGGGGATTTGAGACCTATGAGAAGATGCGTTTGGATAACGTGATAATGAATGAAGTGGCGTTGACTTCTGTGGCTAGAATGGCAATGTCAATGGGTAATGGTGACATGGCATTTGATATGGTGAAGCAAATGAAGTCACTCGGGATAAATCCTAGGTTGCATTCCTATGCTCCTGCTTTGTCTGCTTTTTGTAGCAGTGGAGATATTGATAAAGCATTCGCTGTTGAGGAACACATGTTGGAACATGGTGTCTATCCAGAAGAGCCTGAATTGCAGGCCCTTTTGAGAATGAGTGTAGGGCTAGGAAAAGGTTACAAGGTGTACTATTTGCTGCATAAACTAAGAACGAGTGCGAGAAGGGTCTCGGCCTTAACCGCAGATTTGCTAGTAAGTTGGTTTAACAGCAAAGCAGCCTCAAGAGTGAGAAAAACAAAATGGGACAAAAAATTGATAAAGAAGTCGATTCTTAATGGAGGCGGAGGACGGCCTGGCCAGGGGTGGTTGGGAAGAGGAAAGTGGTCTGTGTTGCAAACGACTGTTGGGGACGATGGGTTGTGCAAATGCTGTGGGGAGAAATTGGCTATCATTGACCTTGATCCCAGGGAAACGGAGAACTTTGCTGAATCAGTTGCTTCTATAGCCATAGAGAGAGAGAGAAACATTTGAGCTTTCAGAAATTTCAAGTACGAAAGTTTCTTAGAAATTCTAATTAATCCTCTTGTGTTTGTGGATTAGTCTTTAGGTTGATTGGAACAAATTTTTGATTTGCAGAAATGGCTTGATTATTTGGACCTTTTGAAGCAGTAATTGATGGAGCTAATGTTGTACTTTTCAGCCAGAAGAGATTCAGGCCATCCAAGGCAAGTTATGCCATGGCCTTAACAAAATGTAGGATACCATTATATTTAATTGCTGTTTTCCTATTCTTATAGTGATTGTCATGAGCGTTTCGTTTCATCATTGATTTTGTAGATCAATGCTGTTTTTAATGTTATAAGACAGAAGCTTCCCTCAAAGAAAGCGCCACTTGTTGTTTTGCATAATCCACGTATTACTGGACCCAAGATGGATGAACCATTCAACAGGGCATTAATTGATAAGTGGCGAAATGCTGACGCAATCTATGCAACCCCTACTGGGTCCAATGATGATGATTGGTGAGAAACATAATATCAGAATATTTGCTTGACCAATCTGTTTAATCTGTTTATGTTTGAGTAGTTCAATTTTTTTACATTATGCAAATACATGTTAAGTTCCATGATCGTTAACATGTGCTTCAGGTACTGGTTATATGCAGCAATAAAGTTCAAGTGCTTAATCGTGACAAACGACGAGATGAGAGACCATACATTTCAACTTCTTGGAAATGATTTGTTTCCCAGATGGAAAGAAAGACATCAAGTGAGTAAATCTCTTCTGAGTCAACCTTTTCAGTCTCCTGTGTGGGTTGTAAATGTCAAACTTTCCCAATAGTACAAGATATATCGAATTGGGTTACTCAGTCGAATTTCATGTTCTTCTGTATTATATTCTAAGCCCAATTGTCCTAACAAAATGTGCATCTTTCCTGACATAAGGTCCATTTCAGTTTTTCTGATGCCGGTCCAGAATTTCATATGCCTCCTCCTTGTTCTGTTGTAATCCAAGTATTAAACTCGAAGCTTGTCTAGTCTACGCATTAATAGAACTGTTAAAGAAATGGTTGTTCATGTGTATATGTATCAACATTTCATCAAACATGTTTTGTCAGGAATCAGAGAAAGGGCACTGGCATATACCTATTTCATCAGAACATGAATACGACACAGAGAGACCATGGTTGTGTATCATGCGTACTAAATCACGTGTGACCAGACAAGATACTGAAACTAGATCTGAAGGTAATTTCTAAGTTGAATCAACTGCTGAATTTATTTCAAATATTTGATTTCGTGTTCTTTCCTATTCATGGAAATTAAGAAATATCCCTTTGAATTTATAAGCTTACTACAAATTCCCTGAGCTGGTCAGATTGGAGAACTCTCATGTAACTTGGCTCATTTAGCCTTGCTAATTGTGTCCAAACGCTGAGAAATGTTATTGGAAGTGGAGAAATCATTAAAAAGACATATAAAAAATAAAAAATTTTAAAAATAATGCTAGGGACAACACCAACTCTAATCTCAACCTTTTTGTTTAACTCAGATGTCATGTAAGATGTCATTCTTTCATTAGGAAGTAATTGATAAGGGATTATATCTTTCATTGAAAAGATGACAACTCTGTACTAAATACGTTGGCATTAGAGTTGGTGTCCTTTACACGACATAAATTTAAAACTTTTTTCTCACAAATTTTTTGAAATGGAAAGCAAAATACAAGAGAGGATTCGAAATTGTCCCCATCAGATAAGTTCGGGAACTGGAACACATATTGCATTTGTCTTCGCCAGATCAATTTTATCATCTTTTAAGTTTGAGATTCAAAAAAAAAAAAAAAAAAGTTTTAAGATTCACTTTGCAATGACTCCACCATAACAATTTATTTGCATTCATAAACAGCTATAAAAACGCAAACTGAAACCAAGTTACAACCATCCAACAATGGTAACCCCAAAAGCACAAGTCTTCCATCCGTGGAAATATACAAGAATCTGAGAGAGATTTTTTCTGGGTCAATGATCTCGAATGATCACTCAATCCTCTCAGAAATAGAGCAAGCAGAGAAACTTGGTGGATGTACCATTGATTTTCAGATATAAAGGACTACATGAATATCTTCTTTAGACCCGGATTAAGGGTCCGTTGACATTGCTTTCTGGAAGTTGCTCTTGGCTTAGTGAGTCGGTGAATTCCCAGTGACAATCACTTGTATGGTTCACAATAGCTGGTGTATCTTTTTTTATTTTTAAAATTTTTGGGGGCACTAATTTATGCTGGGCTTTTGGTATCCCTTGATTTGGTCCTTGTAATGAGTTTTTCTTGATCTGGGGTTTAGTTTTTTTAATGCAATTACCCATCTGTGTAAGCCAACACTTGGGCGTAATTTATTCTATTTTGAAGGTGAAATAAATCCAATTCTTTTTTACAATCTAGCCCTCTAAACGAGGACAAACAATCAAACAAAAAGAATTATTGGGCTAAGTTATCTTTTGGGTTTTAACGAACCTAGGAAATTAAAGTGTAGCCCCTAAAGGGAATATGCAAATTTCAGAGACCAAATCATATTATTGTAATTATTGTTGTTACCAAGCTGTCTACCAAGATTTACTGATTTTTAATTGAACCCACCCTTGGAGTTAATGAAATGGTTTAGTTGCTTAATGATTGTTTCATC
>CAMOHE010041250.1:0-32383 GCA_946598075.1 Artocarpus hirsutus | reverse complement strand
TTAATTATTATGATGATTCATCTATTTCTTTAACTTTTCTATTCAAACGATTTTAAAATTATCACCTTTTTATTTATAAATTTCATTCTAAAACCCTATTTTAACCAAATCTTTACTTAATCAATTTAATTAAACCACCACGTCACCTCCCGTACTCCGGGGCGTGACATATTCATACCTAACTTTTGTCTCTGTCACTGCAACACCGAGCTTGTTAACTAGTCATACTGGTTTTTGGTAGGACTACCTACAGCACGATGGAACTTATAATAAACTTTTGCCCAGTAAGTTTAAACATAATTTCACAAAACATAAGCATTCTTTATTAAACATTTTTCATAAAACTTCTCTCTCAAAACATCTTACTTATAACAGTTCTTATAAACATTTTTCATAAAATGTTTTTCATAATCATTTCTTGTAAAATGTTTTTTTTTAATAAAATGTTTCTCATAAGAACATTACTTAAAAGGAATGCAAGCAATATTATAATGCATGATTTCAATTATGTTCAATTATGAACTTTTTATTATCATTCCTAACTTATTTAAACTTCTTATCTTAGTTGAACTTGTGGGCTTAAGTGTTTGTACAAACATCATCAATTATAAGATCATAAACATGATGCTTCCCCAATGGAAGACTTGAGACAATCAAACAATAAGATCATAATTCTAACATAACTTGTAAACCTCTCATCTAGGAGGTTGGTACAGCACTTTAATTATCATCTTTGTTTTGCCCTATTGTAAACTTTAATGATCATATCAAATGCTAAACATACCATATACTATAACTTAATACTTACTTAAAAGTTAAACACAACAAATATAAACATATTGCAAATTGTAACTTGAACTTTTAAATATTATGCATAATACTTGCAAACATCTTCAAACATACAAAAGCATTTGAAAACCATTTTCTTCATGCTATAAGTGAGGTTTGAAACTTACCTGGTTATAGCACTAGCGTTCCCACTCTATCCTTTCTCCATATATTAGTTAGCTTTGTGTTCTATTTAAACGACACCTGACTATTAATTAACTTTTCTTGTTATCAATCTACTCGCTTGGTAACGGAACTTAATCATTAAATGTCCATTCTTTTTACTTGGCTATACTATTTATTGGTTCATTTCTCCGTTACTTAACTTGAATGTTCTTTGATCAAATTCTGCATCTTACTAGATGGCTTTGTTACTTGATGCAATACGAAAATTTTTTTGTCTAGGGGTATTTTGCTCATTTAGAGTGCTCGGGCTCCGTTTTGGCCGTTCCACAAAAATGACAATTTTACCCTAATGGGTTTTCTTAAGTCTTATAACTTTACTAAATTTCTCATTTTACTTTACTATTCTGACACTTATGGGTTATAAAAAAAATTTCTACTAAGGAACATTTTCCTAAATTGGGCATTTCAGGACAAAAAATGACTATTTTGCCTTTAACAGGTCTTAGAAAGCTTACTGAATATGTTTTAAACGAAACATACATTTCCTTACAACTCTAATGTTGCGAAAAACAAAACATCAGTTTTCTTTTCACGAGAAATTCATTTTATCAAATTCCCTTATTATGAAAATCTTGACGATTATGCCCTTATTATGTTTCACTCATAAAATTCCCAAAATCTTTTGAGCTTTCAATCATAAAATTATTTACTGATTATAAATGTATAAAAACCATCTTTACATAGTGAACATTCCCATTTTACATGGTTCTATAGTTTTCGCTTGGAACATAAAATCTTGACCCTTTTGCCCTAAGAACCAAAAATAATTTATATCAAAACATCTAATTTTTGACAAGAATAAAAACTTACAAAAGCTCCATGATCAAATCCAAATAATTTCAAAACATTTGCCTTATTTTATCATTTTGAATTTCATAATTAAATCTTGTAAAATTTATAACTTAAAATTGGTGAGGAATTTTCATAAATCGTTCATGATTTGTAAACATTTCGAAGAGATCTATAACTTTCATGTTTTAACTTTTCCTATATTCATTCATCTTCTTAGAGTTTTGGGACGGGAAGTACTAAATCTAACATTTTTCGGCTTGTTCCAATTGGAATTTAAGTGGGATTTCTTACGAAAATTGTCCGGCTCAACGTTTCTAATAAATATTATGTTGAACTCATAAAATAATTTGGCCTCTAAGGGCTTCAAACACTTAGATCTTTCAAAAATGCCATTAAACACACTTTTTGTATCAAAACTTTGCTTAACTCACTTTCTAAAGATTAATCTCATTTAAACCCTTTCAAAAATTTTATCAAACACTTGTACTTAAAATAATCATGACATAACAATTCCTTTGCATGCCTTGGCCAAAATAATTTTATCAAACACCTAAAGTACTAGAACTTGGTGTTTATCACAAAGTTTATCACACTTTGTCTTTTTAGTATTAACCCTTGTTTTTCATCTTTCTATCATCACCATCATCCACTTATCATAACATGTAACCATGCCATAGAGTCCTCTTACATTCCATAGTCTATAAAGTTTACAACTATAAAGTTTACAAACCATACACTAATTCCATGAAAATAACAAACTTTTCAAAGCTACGGTTTAGGATTTACCAGCGATTTTTTCAAGCTTTTGATCCTCCTTTAAGAAACTTAAATCTTGATATTCCTTCTTGACATAAACCATAGCAAAACTCCTATCAAAACCTATCCATAAACTTGTAGAAAATCACTAAGAACCTATATAACAAACTTGGGATTTTCACCTCCAAAATGGTTTAGACTTGATCACCAATGCATAAACTTGATTCTAAGTTTTATTAGGAGCTGTAGTTTTGAAATATATTAGAGAGAATACGGGGAGGGGCTGCCGTTTCATGGCGGAGAAAATAGGTTGTTTTTCTCTTCATGGGTCATGCAAATGATGACAACTTTTGCTTTACCTTATCACTTAAGGGTCTCCTTGCAAAATCGCTTAATTTAGGGGCTTATTTGAAACAAAAAGGACGTGTCCCACCACATATCACAATTGGCCATCAAAAAAGGGAGATGTAGAAAAATTTCCACTATTTGGGTGGCACCAAGTGGGCCCTACGCATCATCTTTTTAACAGTCTAAATTTATATTGCATTGTGCTTTTCCTACACTGCTAGTATACTTCCTATACTGTCAATAGTTTTTTCATATTGTTTTTCATGGTCCACATGCTTCTACATTTTTCACATAGTATAATTCTTATACTACTTAATTTTATGCAATATAATTCATATACTGCTTAACTTTATACAGTACAATTTTGATACTACTTAACTTTATGCAGTACTCCTGTACATCATAAATTTATTAGTATAATCTTTATACTATATTATTCTCATGCTGCATACTTTTATACTGCTTAATTTTTATACTGTATAATTTTTCTCTATTTCTATACAGTATTTTTTTAATACCTTGTGTTTGGCAGTTAGTGGTCTACACCACTTTTTAAATTATAAATGGTATAAAGCTCTCACATGCTACAGCAACAATAAAAAAATCATTACAATGTAAAGCTCTCACATGCTACAGTAAAAACAATTTTAACTAATCATTCTAACAACCTTCCCAAATACTAGTATAGTTTTTCTATTTTAAAATTTAGTAACACCTTCTGCAACAATTAAGCTTTCTAGCTTATTTTTATATCGTTATTTCCTTATTTAAAACTATGACATGATTTTTAACTTTAAAAATCCTATTTTCACTTTTATAAAATTTATCATAAAATCAGATTTAAACAATAATCGTTGTGACTCTCTTTATGCTATTAAAATATTTAATAAATTTTCGAGTATAAAATTTAGCTCACAAAATTTGTTCATAATTTACTTAACATAATCCTTAGTTATTGCATATTTAATGCATTTATAGATGTCACAGTGCTATTGCATCAACAATTGACCATTCAAAATGCTGTCCATTTTCAAATAATGAAGTGGAATTTCAAATGCTAACACAAGAGATCAAGGCCTCTTTTTTTCGGTCAAACAGCTTCAATTCCTGCATAGAACTAAGGAAATGCAAATAAACATGTTTTCTTCATAATCTTGCAGCACCAGATTGTCTTGTAGAACATACTGGCTTCTGAAGCATGAAGTAATGAGAAAACAATCCACAAAGGTTTTTCGTGCGTCGTCGGATTTTCCAAATACAGGAGACCAAGCAATAAAAATGTTGTCGTACTTGCATGCATAGAGAAGCTCTATGAGTCCTCTTACAACCATGGTTTTCCGCAGAGCATTTTTGCAATCGTGCTTTCATTGCGTTCAAAATTGAAGAGCTTCCTTGGAAACAAGGACAACAAGAACTGCTCTAAAACTCTTCATCTGTGACACTATAGGAGGACCAAACACACAGCACAATAAAAATCCTCTTGTGCCGCACATGTTCGTCGGAGGACAGAGCTATTCTCAACAACTCTTAAAGACCAATTTGCAAGATCTTGCAACAAATAGAGGCAAAACAAGTAAGCAATATAAGTCAGTCAAAGGAAATGCTTTTAGTATAATAGTTTAGAAGGTGGGAAATGAAGGATGAAGGGTTGGCATCATTAGAGCCACATGAGATAAAAAGTTAATCAATGGCAAAATTAAAAAAAAAAAACCAAGATTAGCATGACCCCTTCGAAGTATTCGCATGTGGAAGTGCATCAAATTTGCCTTAAAAGGGAAACAAACTCGCTTTCTTTCTCATCTTAATACTCTACTGCGCCAAGGATATGACAGTTCAATGCAGAATTGGAATCTCTTATTAAGAATAAGATGTCCTAATTATAAAGCGATAAAATCAATGGAAAAAAAGGGCATGAAGAGGATTTATGGCTGTTCACTTTCAATGAGAGAAATTTATCTACTTTCAGCCATTGTAATTTTTACCATGATGAAGAAGAAGATTATGAGAGAAAATTATACACATCTCAAACTCTCTTAAGTGTTTTTTTTTGCCCCTAACATCACTCTCAAATCCTAAAATGGTGTCCCTATCAAGACCAATCTGTGAGTCTTCTCTGCATCAGGACAATAATTAGCCTCCACAACTTAACAATCTAACAAGTTTCACTTAGCAACAGGTATTGCTTAAAACTTGTAGTTCTTTTATGAGATACATGAGTTGAGAGGACAAGTTGTTCAGAAAAAAGTGCACTTGTTATCTAGCTTTAGTTTGGGAAACCAAATGTGAAATTTTTTCTCCTGTAATATTTCCTTTTTCAAATTTCTTTTGAGTTCACGATTCTTAGCAATCCAATGGATTAATGAAAACTAAGAACTAACTGACAAAGAGAACTCAAAAAATTTCCAATGACTGACTCTGTTGGGATTTATTGTTTGTTTGAGAAATTTGTTAGAAAAAATAAATTCTAACTATTACATTGTAAAATTCTTTTATGTTACAACGAAAAGCAAAAAAAAAAAAAAAAATTAATACAGTATTTAAATTCTAATTTCAAATTCCAAGGAACTCTTATTCAACGAATCCATAGCACTACAATACATTGTTCATTTCGTACCTGCTATAGCTACTCGGTCCAATTTTCAATAATTTGATCCAACACTACCAAAACCTTACTATTATTCACTTGATCACCGCAATGATGATGATCCAAAGCCTGACTCAACTCCACTGCCTCCCAAACCCTGGCTTCCCTCAGCAAGCCCTTACAAACCAGCCTTCCCAGCCTTTCTCCACATGCCGCGTGGCCGCTGGAGGAGGCCGTCAGCGCCCTCAAAACCTTCAAACTCTCAAGCACCATCCGATTGCGGCAAAACCCATTAACCAAAACCCCACAAAACCCCGGATCGAGAGCAAGCGGCGAGCCGGGCCTGACAACCCAGTTGAAGAGCTTGAAGGCCTGCTTGGGATTGGCGGTGCAGAAGTAGGAGGAGGCGAGGGAAGTGGCGATGGGGCCCACGTGGCGGTGGTGGGAAGGAGGGGAGTGGCGGAGGCGGACGAGGAGGGACATGGGATTGGGGAGGGAGGCGTCATTGGGAGGGAGAGAGGCGAGCGAGAGGAGGAGGGGAGAGAGGGAGAGAGATTTGGGAGGTGGGTTCGTGAGGAGGGCGGCGGTGGCAAGCCGGGTTGCGGTTTTGAGGTGTGAGGAGGAGGAGGAGAGGCAAAGGCGAGGGAGGAGGAGGTTAATTTTAGCTAACTCATCTTCGGTTAGAGAACGACAACAAGAAGATGGTGATATTGATGATGAAGAAGCAGAAGAGAATATTTGAAAAGATATTTTATTGTTGAGTTGACGATTGTTCCTTGCAAGTTCAGTGTACAAGGGCGTACAGAGTTGCTTCGGTCTAGGCATGGGGATGGATCGGTGATTTTCTTTTTAGATTATGGAAGTAAAAAGTGTTGTTCCGCTGGCAGCTAGTATTTTGTAATTCAGTCCTGTCTTCCTTGCTTTAATTGAAAGTTCAGATTTAGAAACGGACCGGCAAAAAGAGTCCCCAGATCTTTTTTGAGTACAAAAATAAATAAATAAATAAATAAATAAATAAATAAAGTTTATATTTAAATTAAACGAATTGTAGAAGAAAATAGTAAACAAAAATGGGTTTCAATTATTTTCTTTTTTGTTGAAATTAGTAAAGCATGATAGACTGGTTTTATAATAAATTCTAATAAAGTACACCAAGAGATTAGATGTGTTTCACGTTCTAACAAAATTAAGGTGCCCTGATAATTGAGCACACAAAAAAACCATAGATAAATTTTATTCTTGCCTCTTGAATTTTGGTTAGTTTGTCACTTTGTCCCCTAAACCTTAAAAGCCAACCTGTATATCCTTCGAACTTTAAAACGTTAGCGAAAATGCCTTTCTTTGTGACATTCTATCCATAAAGTTTTATTTTGAACTTTGGTAACGATGTCATCTTGCTCCATGAACTTCAAAAACCTATATTCTAATCCCATAAACTTTTTTTTCATTTTCTTTTCTAATCAATAATTTTTCACATAAATCAAAACTCAAATTCTCACCTAAATAATAATTTTTGTATTGTTTAATACCCATTTTTGTTAAAAGCATTTTATATATGCCTATGCATATATACACATATTTGGAATATATATGTATATATATATTATGGGGCGATTTTAATGGTTACAATTCCAATGGGTATTGTTACCATCGGCCATTTGATAGAAATCTAACAGTTGTAATTGTGATGACTCGACATCTCAAGCTATCAACTTTTATAACTTATTTTAAAACTTTTCTTAAATAATCTTAAATATAATTTAAGTTGTCAAAATTTCGAGAACTTTTTTTTCAAACCATAGTATAGTAGCTAAGTAAACTTGTAATAGTTTTAATGTTATCAATCTGAAAACCCATTGTTTTCATAAGAGAAATGAATCACATTCATGAAATCAAAACCATACTCTTACGGAACTAATTTATTTTTAAAATAAGTGTATAAGTAATTACTAATTAAGATACAAAATGATATTTTAGCATGAGTAAATACTAAGTTTAGTTTAATTAAGTGATCATAACAAACATAATAGTTTACGTTGTCATATAAGTCTCAAAATAGAGTTTCATAAAGTGGACATAATAATATCGTGGCGGTATCCACACCTTGACCACCACCTTCATGTGCCAAGCTAACTACTAGTCCATCATCGTCTAGGCTGAAAAGCTGATTTCTTATCAGGATTCCCTACAGCATGAACAAACACTATGAGCTTTTGCTCAGTAAGTATAAACGTTCATTCTCACAAAACAGTTTTAAATCAACAATGCATGAAAATTATGTGTATACCAATTATGCTTGGTTATGAAATTATTTACGTTCATGTGGGCCCTATATGTACGTATCGATATGCACAACCACTAAGGAGTTTGGGCGCAACCCAAACTTATAATTAACCATACCAATGGTTAACATATCATAATAGCCTCTCTTAGGTTGGAGATTGGTACGACACAACTTAACTTACATTTTTATTGCTATCTTTTGATTAAGTGAACATGCTATTATGATCATATCACAAAAACTCATAGATAATCATATCATGATAGTAATTAGATAGATGAACATATTTCTCAAATATATAGATCGTATCATGGAAATCATGAACATATTTCTTGAACATATAAACTGCATCATAGAAGCATGACATTTCATAATTACCTTAATAATACACACATTCACAAACATGAATAAACATGCCTTAACAATCTTGAAAACAATTCATGTTGTAGGTGAGTTTTGTACTTATTTGGATTCCAAACTTTAAGAATAGTCTCGTAACTTTCCTAACCTAATTAACAATTAGCCTGATGTCTTGATTAATCCAACACTCGACTGTTGGGATTTTTACTTAGTGGATTTGTAAACCCAAATTTATCTTCTTATTATTAATTAATTATTAATTGATCTACAATCAATTAACTATGGGTTTGATTCATACAACTTGGCTTACTACAAAGTAAAGTCTCAACTATTTACTGTTACTAATAATCATTTATTTTTCAATCAATAATTAATTACTTTTTACCTTATTTGCCTAACATAACCCACCAGATTACCTAGTGTAATCCTTTGTGTCTTTTGGGCCTATCTTAGGCCCATTTAGGCTCTTGTAAAGTTCAACATTGACCTCATCATCAAAAGTATCTTATTCTCTCATCGAAGTACTTAGGTTAATCTAATGCAGTCTCAAAACTGAAATTGCCATTCTACTCTTACCTTGAAAATCGTAACTTTATAAACTTTTATTATTTCTAAGTTTTCATTAAGTATTATACTTGATTCATAACTTAAAGTATACACCAAATAACTTTTCATTGGTTAATGTTTCGCCTTAATTCACACCAAAGTGTCCAAATTACTAATTTACCATAATTGAGAAAAAATTGCATTTTTACCTCTAGTGGCGATTCTTAAACTTTTCCAACTATTAGTTTTGCTTTCAAACTTTATAAAACCTCAAATATCATAAACACAACTATGGGTAGGGAATAAAACCATTCATTTAGCTCTTAAATTTACTTTTATAATCTTAACCACATAAGACTAAAATTATCATTTTACCCTTATAATTAAAATCCAACTGTTGGGGGTATGCTCAACATCCCATTTCCGAAGAGCATTCCTTGTCTATTTAGTCACCCTGCTCGAATATAGCCATTTTTTATATGTATCCATGCTCCCCTTGATTGGCACTTCTTCCCGAGGTGCTCCCTAGGGCCTCCACCGGCCGCCATACAAGATGTCGCCTCCTCAAGAAGAACACATGCCGGGACGAACGGATATGGCATGTAACTAGGTAATAACTCATTCCCAAGGGTCGATACATGGCCTCACTATAGCCCTTAGATGAAGGGTTGCCCATCCTTCTGGATCATGACGCTTGTCATCTACCACCTTACACCACCTGATGGGACGCTCGAGTCATAGGTCAAACTAACTTAACACCCAATCCAAGTGGTGGCATAAATAGAGAGCATTTACTCCACTTGAGAGGTAACGTGGACTTTCTCACCTAATCCTACTCCCGATCTCGGTCAAACTGATACCTAACCTGAGCGTAGGAGAGCCCTTGGCTGGCACCGCACTGGTGTTCTCCTTGACCTTCGAGGCATCCCCTCTTCTTGTTGCAGGTTGACCTTGAGATGCTGAAACAAGCAGGGCATGCAGTCCGACTACTATGCACAGCCACATGTGGTGTTGATCAGCAACAAAACAAACAGAGCAACAACACCGACACTTTAAATCTTTTATTGTGCTTAAAATTCATTTTTCATGTGTTTAGATAACATATAAAACTATACTTTTAGTATCTTATATAGATTTATGATACAAACTCATATTTTCACCAAACTTTGCACTTTTTGCCCCAAATTAATAATATTTACATTTTTGGCCCTAAACGTTTAGGAACTTTCTGAAACCCTCCAATTAAGGTTTAATGCTTTTATATTGTCTCTAAAAATTTTAGCCTAAAATCACAGCTCTATCCTGGACTTTACTTATCTTTACATTTCGACCTAGTTTCGACAATTTTTGAATTTTAGTCCTCATAAACTTAAAAATTGCATTCCGAATTCATTTCTTCACCAATCCTTCTCAAATTTTGGTACATGACTCCTTAAATATCCTAATAACTACCACTAAAGTAGTTCTTAAAATATCAACTCCTAACTTAACCCATTTAGGTAGTTTATTCTTGGGTCCATGTACTAGTTTCTTGTTTTAGAATCTTATTTTAAAAAATTCACTATAAATTATACAAGTATCATATCTAGGCCTATGATAGCTCTTTGGAAAGGTAAGATTTGTAATTTTTAGTTCCATAATATATTCTCTTTGGAAAGGTATGATGTGTAATTTTTAGATCCATAATTTATTCTTTGAAAATATGTATCCTTTGAGGTCTAAATATTTGCCTTTTTGCCTCTAGTTTTTGCACTTAAGTAATTTTTTTCCAAGTTTGAACCTAAACTTATAAAATTCACTATAAATCATATACTTATGGGATTTGGACACATGATAGCTTGTTAGAAAGCATAAGACATTTAGTTTTGAGAGATATAATTTACTCTTTAAGATTTTATGTGTAACTAGTCAGTAATGTAACATTACAGTGGCTTGTTATAAAGTACTAGGGTTCATTGTGATGTTCTTAACAAAATATAAACTTTGTTAACTAAGTTCTATTAAAATCCTTGACTAATATGAAAAATCATGTCCTACTAATTTGTTTTCAGTTTATTTACTAAATTTTAATACACACCACAAATACTTATAAACCCCAATACAAAGTTATGTCTATGTACATACACACACAAACCAAAGTCTCAAGTATAAGAGATACTAGATCATAACCTAAAATCAAAGGGTGAGATTTCTCCTTTGTTGATTCCTTGAGAGCTTTTGAGTCCCGTTGTTAACTAAAATAAACAATATTGAAAAACTTAATACTAAAACCATAAACTTAGATGAATTTAAACTATGAAAACTTCATTTCTCTTTTCTTACCTTACAAAAGCTCCAAATCCCTCTTCACTTCACTTAGCCCTTAGTTTGGTCCCTTCAACACTTGTAACCACCAAACTTAATTATAGTAGGGTATGATAGGCTTGGTTGTAGGAAAGAATTAATAGTTTGAGTAGTGAAATGTTTGACAAAATATTGGCTATAGTGACACGGATGCTTATGAAGGAGGAATGTGCATAAGTTGAAGAGTGTGGTGTTAAACGGCTCTTCTTTATGCAGAGTAAGAGATGTTTCTAGGATATTATAACTTGAGTGAGTTGCCAACATAATAGTATTAATTATCCACTTACCTTGTAATAATAGCTAATAAATATTAGATTTATTCGGTGATGAACATACTAGGAATGGACAAAGTCCTCATCAAGACAAGAAAATGGAGTGAAAAATTGACAATATGTCCATCATATTGATTTCCTTTGATTCCATATATCGTTTACTTCTTTTGTCCTCTAATCTCTTTCTCATCAATATTTCAATCAAATTTTACAATTTCTTCATGACTGAATCTTCCTTTTCTTCATCCAAGACCCCATTGTTGACTCATCATCATCAATTTTTTTTAGCATCACTTTTCTTTACTTGACAATTTTCATTTATTTTGCTTTATAAGTTTGAATACAAATTGTCTTCATCCTCCTTTATAAGATCCGGTTGTGAACAAAGATTTTTTTCTTTTATATAAAATCTCTAAATATCTAACCATCTAAACACACAACCATTGAAATATGTCCTCAATACATATCAACCTTTAATCTTGTTCTTTACTTGGCTCAATAATCTTACCCCCTAATCTATCTTAACTTTGTCTTAAGACTCTTATTAGAACCGTGACAACACTTTAAATTCTTAAACTAGAATTTTATGTGATACAAGTCCTAATAATTTATTTTCATAATAGTTAGAATCCTCAATATGCATTACGCCATAGTTCATATAAGTGTGCCATATAAATATAGCACATGAAAATATGACATTGAACATGCATATAGACTAGAGAAAACTTGTGAATTAAAATCTTTAATACGAAAATTCCACTAGATAAAATTTTTGATTACTACATTTGGCATAATTAAACCTATATGAGTAAGATCAAATTTATTTTCATATAACATAACTTCTTAAATAATTACTTATGACTACTGTCATGGTCTTTAGTGAAACAATTCACCTTATCCTTGTTTATATCACACATGGGAGTTTTCATTAGTAATTTCGATAATTTTCATAAGATCATTTTGTTAATTTTATTCATCTCATAATATCATAGAAATGCGTATTGGATATAATGCCATTCATCTCAAGGCACAATATCCATGAGATTAATTAAAAACAAAGAATAATTATGTAAAAATTTATACTCTAAATTGTGATTAATTTCACAATTTAAAAATAAAATTCATTGTTTGAATCTTGATATAATTCAAGATTTAGTTCGATGAATTTTTTGGCCATTACATTAATGAAATGGATAGTTAACAAAAAAAATTTATGATAATTAATAAGGTTGATTTTTATCACGCTACATCATTAATTACTATTAAAACATACCGTTTTTAGATATATAACTATTAGAAACATAACCAGTAAAAACAAGTCCATATATTATTTGTGCATAAATATTTTGTTTTCATATTCTTTTATTTTTTTACGTGCAATTTATTTTTCTTTTCTTTCATTTATTTTTTATTGTTAGGAAATTAGATGTAGTTCAGGAAAAAAAGAAGAAGAAAGAACATACATCTTTTATTAAAGCATTTTATATTTATAAGTTTCTTTTTTTTAAGTATCTATGATAGTCTTCCACTTTCCCCTTAATACCTAAGACTGAGAGGGGTGGGGCAAACAATAATAAGAGGAAGAGAATAAACTTTCTAAATCTTGTGTTTTTTAAGATCTTCTTTTTATTTCTTGACATTTTTTACTATTCTTGTGTTTTAAAAGAGATAGGAAAAATGAGAATAATAGGAGGAGGATGAGTGTTGAGAAATCTGTTGTACTTTTTAACAAAAATTAAAAATATCAAAAATAAAAAGTTTTTATTTCTCGATATTATTAACTTTTGTTTTAAAAATCGTGTGTTTTTTTACAATATGATTTACTTTTTTACAACTATATTTGCTATAGTATATAATAGGTCTAATATATATATATATATATATATATATTTATATGTGTAATCTTCGATTTGTTTTCATATAGT
The DNA here is from genome assembly GCA_946598075.1 of Artocarpus hirsutus. Classification (NCBI taxonomy): domain Eukaryota; kingdom Viridiplantae; phylum Streptophyta; class Magnoliopsida; order Rosales; family Moraceae; genus Artocarpus; species Artocarpus hirsutus. Next base: position 19,162 of record CAMOHE010041250.1, on the reverse strand, counting down.
TTATTTTTTTTTAAGCCAAATAGATGTACTTTTTTCACTTGTAATGCATTTTTTTTGCCAATTATAATGCACTTTTTTATTTGGTAATTAAACTGTACTACATTTTTGTAAAAGTACTCGATAGTTTTTAGCTACAATAATCTTCTACTCTTTCATCTAATACCTCAAATTCAAAAAAAATATATATATATACAAAAAAGAGTCTAGCAAGAGGAGAAGGAATGCCAAAAATCTAGTGAAATGTCCCCTTACTGTAAAGTCTTTACCTTCACATTTTGCTACATTACCTTAATAAGCATAAAAATTATTAAAAAAAAAAAAGGCATAACCTTCCCAAAAAAAGACACAAAATAATAAAAAAAGGTAGGTAAGAATTGTTGGCTCAGTTCACAATTCATGATCCTTGGGTGAGTAATTTGAGTTTTAACTTGTGTGAATAATTGTTGACTAAAAAGAAAAGAAAAAAGTTTAAGGAATAAAAATATTAGTTTTTGAAGTTCAAGGGATAAGATGACATATTTACCAAAGTTCGAGGGGACAAAAGTAAACCTTTATAGATGGAATGTCACAAAAGGGGAATTTTTGCTAATATTTTAAAGTTCAAGCAGTATTTTTGCTAACGTTTTTAAAGTTTGAGGGGTGTACATGTTAGTTTTTAAAGTTCGATGGTAAAGTGAGAAACTAACCAAAATTCAAGGGTAAAAATAAAATTTATCCAAAAACATTTCAATAACACACCTCTAAAGGACGTAAGACTCCAATTACTTAAAACCAAGAGACTATATCTATAAGATCACAAGCGACACTATTGTAAAATTCCATAGGCAAATTTGATACAATTGTTTTTAATGTGTTTGACAAGTTTGTTGGAACTCATGATTCCAATTGTATACAATGTAAAGTTTTCTTATACTACAATGTAAAAGCAAAAGTAAATTATACTACAACATCAAGTTCTCCTATAGTTTTATCAATGCTTTTCTGTGCATTGTTAACATCATACATTAATTGTTTGTGCCTTTGTTTTTTAAAAATGATGTTTGTGTTTGAAGAGACAAACCTCTCATGTTTTGGTATATGAAAGTTTTCCCAACTCTTCTATCATATAATGGAAAAATAATATTGGAAGTGCACAGATCAGCCAAAGCTCCAGTATTACCTCCAAGTGCGTTGTTAATCTATAGACCCTAAAACTTGACCTTCGGTCTAAACTCGATGTAGGCTTCCTCATGATGGCAGTTATGTGTAGAGCGTTGCCTTTGTTAGTCCAAATTGAACTTTTTTGGAGGTGAGTCATTGTTTGGTTCAACCATTGATTTCAGAATGTTGTCATCGGCCAATATTTATGTGATGAGATTATAAATATGTACATTTCTTAAAGTTAAAATCATTTATTTATGCTTTTATTTCTTGTTAGAACACTTAATTAAAGCAACCATGTTTTAAATAGTATTTTAGTGTCTTTGTATTAAAATATGTTTAATTATGAGTTTTTAATATGTTTTTTATGTTTAATAATATCTTCGGTAATTTTTAAAGTCAGTTTTGTAAGTGAATATTTTTTTAGTTTGAAATTAATGTGTTTGAAAATGTGTTTTAAGTCTATAAATATGTTTTAATATATTTTTAGTAATTTTTAAAAATATTTATGAGTCTTAAATGAGATATCAGTATGAAACCGTTATGGTTTGCTAATTTTATAAGTTTATAATGATTTTTAGTGAATTTTATGTGTTTTAATGTAAAATAAATTTTTTTTTATAATTATTGTAAATATTAAATTTGTAAAATAATTAATTCTAGTATATTTGTTACTTTTATATTTGAAATATAGAAGAAAAATGGAAGTAAAATGGAACAAAATGTGTAAAAGTGTGCAAAATCGAACAATAATGCGTTAAAAATTCAAAAAGATTTGAATTCTAGCAAGTGGAGTCCACGTGTCATAACTTGATTGTGCACACACCGATAGCCACGCGTGAAGGACAAAGACGTGTTGGGGGTTGCATAATCTGGTTTGGCTATCCTACATGAGCGTTATTTTTGAGCCACCCAATCAACTTACTTTGACCGATCTAATGGTCAAGATTAGCAAGCCAGGACCCAGCTTCACCCGCTTATTTTCAGCCCTTGGATTGGTTTTTGACTGCACATCCAAATGCTACGATCGCGTTATTCTGTTGCTATCCTAACTTATAAGGCACTGGAATACTTGTAAAAAAATTGCATACTTAGTAGCCTTATCTTGAAGCAGAAAAAGAGAAGAAAATATGGTACAATATATCAACTTGCAGCCACAAATTGATTCTAATTAATAAAAAAAATATAACCAATAACTTTAAATAAATAAAATAATATATAAACATTGAAAAATAATGTAAATAGTAAAACTCGTACTACTATAAATAGACCCCTCTCCCTTCCATTTTATATACCATGTAACCCCCGCTTCTTTAGTTATCTGTTGAGCTTTTTAGCTCAACAGTATCCTTCTTTTTGAAGGAGATGCTACTAAAACACTCCACCTAAATAATAAAATTACGACTAAATTTGTGTAGAGAGTTTGGTCAGAAAAAGAGATGATCTTGTATGCATAGTACTCTAATATGTTTTTTAACTTTATAATTGTATTGCAATGTTTATATTTTTATAGAATAAATTATAATTTTCTATGTTTTTAATTATTAAAGTTGTTATGCTGTCCATTTTTACATAAATTTAGTCATGCTTTCTTTATGTAATTTAATTGTATCACATAATTAATATTAATAATGATGAAATAACGCTTAATTTTATAAAATGTCTTTTACAATAGTATGGCTTGCTACATTGTCCATTTTAAATATTTCATATGACGAGGTTCTACCGGAATTAAGGTAAAAATTTATTCTATTTAAATATAATAATTTTGGCTTGTTATTATTTTTTCTATCTTTAAATTATGCAAATCAAAATTATAGTGATAGCGGTTAAAATTTTCATAGTTAATACACCAAATAACTAGTAAAAGATGATTATTTTGCTACTTTTTATAGGAAAACCCTTACTACATTATAGCTTATTATATTTTCACTTTAGGTTGATTTATAGAAATAATAAAGTGCTTGTTATTAACAGAGGAGAGATATAATAAATCAAATACTTTAGTTATTACTATTTAGAGTTAAATTCTATACCGATTACGAAACATACAAGAGATTCTTGAAACTTCACTGTTTTAATTTTATGTTTTTAAAATCTTGTTTAAAATTATTAAAAATAATTATTTCTTTTAAATTTTGTTTGTAAAAATCCCTTGCCTTTTTAAATCGTTAAATCATTAATTGCTTAAATTCACACCTCTCTATATGTACGACTATCCCTTCTATACTATAAACGACCGCGTTTAATGAAACATTTTGGCGATTAAAATTTTGGCACCGTTGTCAAGGAAGTGCCATCGCTTTGATGAATTATTGAATTAAGAGGGAAACCAGAAAAGTACTTTATCCTTATCTTGTACATAGCGTAAATATTGTAATTTTAATTGGTATGCTAATTATTTAGTTAAATAAATTACTATTCATGTAACTATTCACACACTGTCCATTATGTATAAAAAATAAAAAATCTAAAAAAACTTCTTTTTAATTATAGTTTGTATAATATTGTTGCTTGTTAGTCTTAGGTTTAGTTTTATGTTCTGAATTTAGAAATAAAATTTTATAAAACTTTAGATCTAGGTTTTTTTATAAAAATAAATTATGGTTTTGTGAAAATTATTCTTTAAGAAAATTCTATTTAGAGGTTGATACTGGTTGGAAAACCTTTCCCATAACCAGTTACTATTGGAGATTCTCTTAACACCAATCACGTCGGGAATATTGTTCTGATTAGGAGATTAGTTTTTAAGGAGGCCCGACCCTATCAATTTTTTCTGGGAATATTCTTAAATCATATAATTCCTAAATCTACAAAATAAATAAAGGGATGCTTTTTACTTACTACTTTATTCTCTCCAAATAATGAAAGCTAAGTATCTCATCTTTTTTTTTTTTTTTTGGATTCCCTTATTCTAAATTTAAGAAAGGTTAAAAAAATAAAAAAAAATTAAAAAATATATAGAAAAATAAAAGAGAAACACTCGCTATTAATGCTTCCACATAGAGATAAACTAGGTCAATTTGCTAAAGTTCTAAGCTTAAGAAATCCTAATAAAGAATCTTCGAACTCTTCTCCACATTCTCCAATGTCATCAACCATGCTTTTGAATTTGTTTATGATGGTGCAACTTGGTGAGGATCCTCAAAGAATGTTGTTGAAAGATTACAAGGACCTAACTCGCACTGTCATTCCTTCATGTATTGTGTTTCTACCAAATTTGCAGCAACAGGACTTAAAACTTGGCATGATTCAACTTTTCACAACCTTTTTCGGATGGGAAAACAAAAATCCTTTTGTTCATATTCGTGAATTTGAGGAAATTGTTGCCATTTTCTACAAATTGAAATTCTTTCCTTTTTCTCTAAAAGATAAAGCCAAAAGCTAGTTATGTTCTTTAAGACCTCGATCCATCGAATCATGAGATGACATGACAATTACTTTCTTTCATAAAATACTACTTATATAAAAAAACCATCAATCTCAAGAAACAAATTTTGACTTTTTTCTAGAATAGCCACAAAATTTTCTATGAAGCTTGGGAAAGGTTCAAAGATTTGTTAAGTCAATGACTCCACCATAATTACAAGAATTGGCGTCTTGTCAGCTTCTTTTGTAATGGAATCATTAGTCATGATTGCCAATATATAGAAGTGATATGCAATGGAAAATTTTTACGCAAGTATCCTGAGGAGGCCAAGGAATTTCTTGATGAATTTGCTAAGAAAGTTCATATGTGGGCTAAATTAGATACTATTGAAAGTACTAATAGGTTTGATCAATTGAAATTCATCAACGGAGGAAAGAGGATAACTATAACCTCAGAGTTCAATTTGAAAATCTCACAAAGGAGATAGAAGTCCTCAAATCAAAGCATGAGAAAGGAATTCTTGCAATTACAAGAGCTGAATTGCAAGGAACATATTTTGTGAATGGAAAGGCAGAACATCAAGCATAGGATTGTCATACTTATCAAGAAATAATAGGGGAATATGAAGAACAATTTAATATCTTTGAGGCATTTCATAGACCTTATACTCCTTATCCTAAAATTTACAATCTTGATGGAAGAAAAATTCAAATTTTGACAGAAGGAATTTGAATCAAGTACAATCACTTTTAAATCATTGGAAGAATCAATAAGAAATGCTTCTGAGAGAATATGTTGCTCAGCATGATCCACATCCATCAAGTAAATCTCTTGAAGATATGTTGCAAGCATTCATTGAAGCACAAAGCAAGTCAAATCATAAGTTTGAAGCTGTTTTCAGACAATTGGTAGAAGACCATAAGTAATTGAAAAGAGATCTTAAGATTAACTAAAACTTCAGCCACTTAAGAAAAGAATGATGAAGAGGTTAGTCATGTTGCCATTCACAATGGTAAATCATTAGAAAATTCAACAAACATCGTAGATGTGAGTAGTGAAGAAGTTGTTCCACAAAAGCAAGAAGAAGAAGTGAACAAACATTTGGTAAAAGCTCCTTTCTCCTAAGCTTTCAAACTACTAGGAAAGTACCAGAAAATTATGAACAAATTTTGGAACACTTAAAGCAAGTACGGATGGACCTTCCTTTGTTGCACATAATCAGATAAGTACCGACTTATGCCAAAGATTTGAAAGACTTGTTTATTGTGAAAAGGAAGCACCATCTCACAAAGACTACATTTTTGACTAAGCAAGTAAGTGCAGTTCTTAAACAAAGATCACTGATCAAATACAAAGATCCTTAATGTCCCATAATCACTTGTCACATAGGAATCTATGAGATCACTCAAGCCTTGTTAAATTTAGGAACGAGTGTCAATCTCATGCGTTATTCAATTTACTCACAACTAGGACTTGTAGAGATTAAACCCAGATCTATGGTCTTGTAATTGATAGACCAATTCATCAAAAAACCATGAAGGATAATAAAAGATGTTTTGTTTAAAGTTAATAAGTTTTATTATCCCCTTAGATTTTCTCATCTATGACACTCAATATGAGGTGAATATGAAATAAAAAATCCCTATCATTCTTGAAAGACCTTTCTTAGCCATGGCTAATGGTCTCATTAATTATAGAAATGGTATCATGAAAATTTCTTTTAGAAACATGACTTTTGAAGTGAATATTTTCCATATTAGGAAGCAATTACATAGCAATGATGAGTGTTTTTACACTAAAATCAATGATGATGCTATTTAGGAATAATTTCTAATGCAAACTGACGTGCTTAAAAAAATCTTCCAAAATTCTAAACTTAAAAGTACTGATCTCATTTTCGATATTCCAAACATTCACTAGACAAAGTAATAACATTTTACAATCATGTTTTGAAAAGTTGTTAATGGAAGGAGAAAATCCAAAGCCAACCACTAGAAAAATCCCAAAAGCTAAGTTAGCTTAACTTCCTAAAGGACTAAAACATGCATTTTTGGAAGTTGATGATTATTTTCCTATCATTATTTCATCCAAACTTGATGAATCACAAGAGCAATAGTTAATTAATATGTTGCACGATCACAAAATTGCATGATGTTGAATAATAGCTAATTTCAAGGGTAGTAGTCCCTTTATTTGCTCTCATTATATTCATTTTGAAGAATGACCTAATCTAAGAAGAGACCCTCAAAGAAGGCTAAACCCAACAATGAAAAAAGTTTGTGAAAAATGAAGTTTTAAAACTATTAAATGCAAGTATCATTTACCCCATTGCAGATAGTAATGGGTCAGTCGAACTCTAGTTGTACCTAAGAAGCCACGTGTAACTATGATAAAGAATGAAAAAGGAGATCTTGTTCCTACGAGAGTTGGAACTAGATGGCATATATGCACTGATTATCAGAAGTTGAATGCTGCCATTTGAAAAGACAATTTCCCACTCCCATTCATTGATAAAATCTTAGAACATGTATCCGATCATCCTTTCTATTACTTTCTCGATGGGTATTTAGGATACTATTAGATAGAGATAGTATTAGAAGATCAAGAAAAGACCATGTTTATATGTCCTTTCTGTACTTATGCTTTCTTGTGTATCCCATTTGGACTTTGTAACACTCCAACTACATTTCAAATATGCATAATGAGCATATTTAGCAACATGGTTGAGAAGATTGTGAAACTTTTATGGATGATTTGACTTTCTTTGGTGATTTGTTTGACATGTGCTTGCTCAATTTAAAAGCTGTTTTGAAAAAATGCCAAGAGAAAGGCCTCAGATTAAATTGAGAAAAATGCCATTTTATAATTCCATCTGGCATAGTTCTTGGACATATTATCTCTAAAAGCGAAACAAAAGTTGATCAAGCTAAGATTGAACTTATTTCGAATATGGCCACTCTTAAGATTATTAGAGATGTTCAATCCTTTCTTGGACATGCTAGATTTTACCGAAGGTTCATTTAGAATTTTTCAACTATTTCCAAACCATTGTGTAACCTTTTGGTAAAAGATGCAATGTTCAAATGAAAGAATGTGAAGATTCTTTCTAAACAATAGTATTTAAACTAACCTCTGCACCTATCATGCAATCACCTGATTGGAGTTTACCATTTGAAATCATATGTGATGCAAGCAATCAAATTGTAGGAGCCTTTTTAGGACAACGAGGGGAAGAAAAACTTTTTGCAGTGTACTATGTAAGTAGACATTTGAATAGCGCTCAAATGAATTATCTTGACCACTGAAAAGAAGTTGCTTGCTATAGTATTTGCTCTTGACAAGCTTCATTCATATCTATTCGGTTCACCAATAAGTGTTTTCACTAATCATTCAGCCTTTAAGTATCTAAAAAGGATGCTAAGGTCTGACTCATCAGGTGGATCCTTCTTCTACAAGAGTTTGATTTGATCATCAAGGACAAAAAAAGAGTCGAGAATGTAGTAGCTGACCATTTATCTCATTTGGAATTCAATGATTAAGCTGATGGCTTACCAATTGTTGATAAATTTCCTGATGAATATATATTCTCTGTCAGCAAGTTACCTTGGTACACACACATCATCAATTACATGGCAATTGGAGAAATTCCCTCCGCTTAGAGTTTGCAAGATAATAGAAAGTTTTTGGTTAAAGTACGTAACTTTTATTGGGATGACTTTTATCTTTTCAAATACTGTCATGATCAGATAATGAGACGTTGCATTCTTGATAATAAGGTGCTTAGTATCTTAAAACTCTGTCATAGTGATGCATGTGGTGATCATTTTTCTAAAAAGAAAACAACTACAAAGATTTTGCAGTGTGGTCTTTATATATCCACTTTGTTCAAAGACACTTATCACTATTGTTGTTCTTGCAAAAACTGTCAAAAGTTAGGTACTCTGTCCCATGGCCATATAATGCCTTTAAACCTAATTATCGCAATAGAAATATTTAATTGCTGGGGAATAGACTTTATGAGACCTTTTCCCTTCTTTTGGGTACCTTTACATCCTCTTTACCAATGATAGGTGTACCAATGATAGCAACTGTTGTGAAGTTCTTGAAGGAAAATGTGTCATCCAGGTATGGTATGCCACATGCTATAATCATTGATCAAGGCATACATTTTTGCAACTGTTCTTTTAAAGCTTTAATGCTAAAAAATTGTGTGATTCATAATTTTCAACTGCCTATCATCTACAAACAAATGGTTAAGTTGAATTAACAAATAGGGAGATCAAACAAATCTTGGGAAAAAGGTCAATCTAGATCGAAAAGATTAGTCTTCACGTCTTCAAGACACACTTTGGGCGTACCGTACTATAAAGCTCCATTAAGAATGTCTCTTTATAGGCTCGTCTTTGAAAAATCCTATCATTTACTTGTTGAACTTGAACGTAAAGCTTATTTGGCTATTAAAGTTCTCAACTTTAATCTTAGTACTGTAGGTATTGATCTTGCCTGCAGGTTCATCTTTATGAGTCCCATGAAATCATGATGGACTGGTCCATACATTGTGAAATAAGTTTTCCCCAATGGTGTTGTTGAAATAGAATATCCGAGTGATGGAAGAATAATTAGAGTAAATGACCAAAGATTGAAAAGCTACATAGAACAAATAACTGAGCCGGAAGAGGTCATTCTCGTGGCTCCGGTTTACTAAACCTAAGTAGTTTCTTTCACTTTCTCTTGTACATATTTATTTTTGTTCTTTGTTTTCTTATTTTTTTTTGTTTAATTTTATGTTCATTAAATTTCTCAAAAAAACTAGAAAGTTGAAATTAAAAATTAAAAAATAATTTTTTTGAAATGGCTGAGATTAAGGAGGATATGATCAATTGTGAGTAACAAGTATTTTGTATTTGCGGCATCTTGAAACACATTTTGAAGAATTTGAGGACAAAAATGATTTTAATTTTTAGAACAAAAAAAAAAAAAAAATAAAGTCATAGGAATCTTAGTCTAAAAGACCTAGTTTATAATATAATGTTCTATGTTTTGGTTTAGTTTGTTAAGTTTATCGCACAAATCATCTTTGTAGTTGTTTTAATTCAAGTAATATTTTTGCTTCTCTTACGATCTTTTTACACATTGAGGACCATGTATAATTTGGGTTAGAGGAGAGGGCTATGAATCAATGTTGTGTAAAATTGTGCCAAGATTTTTTTTTATTTTTTCTCAACTTTTTTTATTTTTGTTTCAAATTTTGTGTGTTTTATCAAAATTTTTATTTTTACGTGTCATTTTGTAAGTTTTTATTGGTTGTGTAAGTCATTAAAAAGAAAATCTAAAAAACTGTTTTGTAAATATTAGTTTCTTAGTAATTAATGTGTTATTATTTTATCTTGATGATGGAATTTTATATTAATGTAATATCATTTTTCTATTCTTTGAATTGCTTAATTTTATGGACTTTCAAAACATGAATTTATTTAACTTATTTATGTGTTTATCTGTCGAAATGTTTGTAAGCCATTTGTTTCATACACACAATAATGCTTAATTATGGTGGTAAGTCAAAGCTATGAATATCTGAGTTTTGTTGTTTTGTGTAAATGAACAATTAAGGGCAATAACATTTATAAAATTAATCAACTAAATAAAAAATAAGCAAGTGATAAATAAAAAAGAAATAAAAAAAGAATAAAAAAAGATAAATAAATAAAGTTTACAAAGTTATAAATTAAGGAATAAAGTTGGATAAGTTTGGTTTCGTTGCCTCTTTAACTCAAATAATTAAGTTCCATAGGGTGCTTCAACATTAAGTACCTTAGGTCAATTAGTCTGGAGTTATTGAATTAAAGCTCGCTAAATGGGTTATAAAAAAAGCTTAAGTGAGCCAAATATTACACTATCCACAGTTGTAAAGTTTATTTTATAGTTTATATTTTTATTTATATTTCGGCTCTTTAATTATTCTAATCAATAAATTTGAAGTGTTGCTACCTATATGAGTAATTTGAAGCAAAATAAATGATTTTATTCTTAATTATTGATGAAACTTTATATCTATTCATTATTTCTTTATGTACTAAGTCTAGCTTGCTAACATTTTGTTAAATAACATATAACCTATTTAATAAAAGTTTTGTTTTGTTAGTCTATCTAGTTAGGTAAACCAAATGTTAAATGGTATGCATTGTATGGATATCTAGCAAATTAATTCAAAATCATATTGCTTTAATTGCTAGGGACTAGCAATAAGCCAGTTGGAGGTGTGATGAGACTGTAAAAGTGTACATTTCTTGAGGTTAAAATTATTTATTTGCGCGTTCTTTCATGTTAAAACCATTAATTAAAGCAATTGTGTATTAAACAATATTGTATTTTCTTTTTGTAAAAATACCTTTACTTATGAGTTTTAATATGTTTTTATGTCTAATAATATTTTCAGTAATTTTTAGAGTCAGTTTTGTGAGTTTAATATTTGTTTAATTTGAAATTAATTAAAACCATAAAATTAATCATGTGTGATTTTATTCTTTGTCTTAATGTGTTTGAAAATGTGTTTTAAGTTTCTAAATATGTTTTAATATATTTTTAGTAATTTTAAAAAATATTTCCCAGTCTTAAATAACATATTTGTATGAAATTATTAAGGTCCGTTAATTTTATAAGTTTGTAATTATTTTTAGTAAAGTTTATAGGTTTTAATGTAAATAAATATTCTTTTATTTATTTCCATGTGTCGCAACCTGATCGACGTGTGTGGTGCATATGTCGACAGCCACACGTGAAGGATAGAGATGCATTCAGGGTTGTGTAATCTAGTGTGGCTGTCCTACGTGAGCGTGGTTTCTAAGCAACCTGATCAACTTACTATGACCGATCCAACAGTCATAAATTATAATTAATGCATGGTTTCTAGCAAAGACTAATCCAAGGGCCAAAAATACATGAGCATTCCTTCAACCCCACTTTAAATAATAAAATAATACCTAAATTAATATAAAAAGTTTGGTAAGGCAGAGAGATGATCTTATATGCATAATACTCTAGTATAGTTTTTAGCTTTATATTTGTGTTGTAATGTTTGTACTCTTATGAAATAAATTATAATTTTCTATATTTTTAATAATTATTTTTAACGTTGTTATGCTGCCTATTTTACATAAATTTAGTCATTCTTTCTTTATGCAATTTAATTGTGTTGCAAAATTAATATTAATAATGATGAAATAATGCTTAATCTTTTACTGTAGCATGATTTGTTATATTGTCAATTTTAGATATTTGATAAGACAAGGTTCTACCAAAATTAACGTAAAAATTTATTCCATTTAAATATAATAATTTTGGTTTGTTATAATATTTTCTATTTTTAAATTATATTGATTATAATTGTAGTGACAACGATTATAGCTTTTATAATTAATGCACCAAATCACTGGTGAGAGGTGATTATTTTACTACTTTTTATTTAAAAGCTCTTACTGCATTATAGTTTGCTATATTGTCGCTTTACGTTGACTTATAGAAATAGTAAATGTGTTTTTTATTAACGAGAAAATATATAATAAACCAAATACTTTAGATAATCATTATTTAAAGTTAAATTCCATACCAATTACAAAATATACAAGGGATTCTCGAAGCTTTGCCATTTTAATTTTATCTTTTTAAAATCCTTTTTAATATTGTTAAAATTGATTATTTCCTTTTAAATTTTGTTTATAAAAATCCCTTGCCTTTTTACACCATTAAATCGTTAATCTCTCAAATTCCCATCTCCCTATGGATAAGACAACCTATTCTATTCTACAAATGATTGCATTTAAAAAAACATTTTGGGTGATACATTATTATGCTTCCTTAGTGCTATGTTTCACATGGTGGTGGGCTTCTCATAGAGGTGTTGTATCGTTTTCTGATGATGGCTGAGGCTTGTATGCATATGTTCTAGTTTGCTACCATTTTCTCAATCTTTTATTGGTCTCTCAAAGCTTTCTATGTCTTTCAATGATAATGTTAGTATATATGTCCTTAAGCATGTGATATTTTGTACATGACATATTAATAAATAAATACAGTGAATTTTTACTATATTTGTATGCATGTATTTTAAATACTTTATGAATATTATTAAAAACCCATAATTATCTATGTGACCTTAAATATTGTATATAAGTGTTATATACAAAAGGATAATATTGAGGATGATAATTAAAATGGTCAATTATATATAATTAATTGTGCAATCAAACTATGGAATTTTCAATCGAGCGTTAGTGCAAGACATTTGCATTGAGAATGGAATGGTCTTACTCTGAATCATTAATGTAATGAGTCATTAAATGAGTGCATTATACATAATGAGATTATATAAGATTGGGAAAGGATGTGATATGAACAGTTAAATAATTTCCGTCAAAATATAAAAAGTTTTAATCGCATCGATTGATAGTTATATATAAGATGATTTTAATTCTAAGTTATTAGTAGACTCCTATTAATAAAATTATGTCTTTTGATTTACTAAGTATGAATTCAAGAATCTAATTCTATCCCTTATATTTTAAAGGCATAATGAAGTAAGTAGCTAAGAACGTTACTATTACATTATGAAGTTCATTCCTTATCTATGAGAAGCATATAAATAATTCTTTTGAGTATTAATTCAGGTCTTAAATCATATAAACACTCAATTCATAATTAAGTTCATGAATTTATTATTTATTAGAGAATTAATGACAATCAAGGATAAAAAGTAATTAGAAAGATTAATATAATTTTACCAATCTCTAATCATAAAGTATTTATAGAGGATTTACTTATATGCAATAATTATATCAAATGGACAACTATAAAGTATGAGCAATTGTATCTATAATTTTAGGAGTGCAATTTTAAGTTTTTAGTAGAGTAACATTGGCATTAATAGAAGAGGACATATTAATTAAAGAGTCCAGTTAATATTTTAGTTTTATTGAAACTTAAAATTATAGGTTCATTAGTCCCCCTACAATCCCTATAAACATTGTTTGAACAAGTATAATTATTAATTTAATTAATTAATTTAGAATTATGGAGTTCTAAATTAAATATCACTCAAAATAAGTTAATTATGAATCAATTTATAATTTTTAAATAATGTGATTATTTAATAATAAAACAATTTTGGAGGACACATAGTAGCTAAGTCTCATTGTGTGTACGTATATTTATGTAGGGAAGGGTTTTTTTGTACAATCCAAGACTTGTTTACCAAGTTTCTTTTTCTAGAGGTTTCTAATTTTGATAAATATGATTTAATTTTAAATTTAGAAATGAATCAACTTTGGTAACAAGCAATATTCTTTTCTTTACTAGATGATTGTTGGAAAAATCAGTTTAGTGACTTAGCAGAATTTAAAAAAAAATTATTTAATCACCAAGAAGCTAACTCATAATGCTATAAACAATAAATCAAGTCTAATTTAATGTACCAATTAGAGAGCAAAAACTGCACTTTTAATTGAACAATTCTTCAAAAACGAATCTTTACCATCAGACCTACAATATTATTCTCTTCCTTTATATTGTTGTGTCTGTGTGACAACAACTTAGCAAATTTTTGCCACAGCTACACTCCTTCCAACTAAACTATGTACTAGAGGGACTATGAACACTAAGGGGAGTGATCAAAGCTTTACTCGTTGAGTTGCATTTTACCAGTCCAAGAACAAATGAAGACCCTATAGTTGGCGTCAACCTATGATAATTATCTCTAAAATTTCAACCAATCACAATGTAGGATCTATGATTATCTACATCATCCAAGATAATTCTAATTCAAACAATTCAATTTAAATTAGAATTCCATTATTTAAAATGATAATCTAATTTAAATAATTGTAAATAACTATCTACTATCCATAGTTCAAATTCAACTAGGATTTAAGTTGATTTTTCAAATACAAATTTAAATAATTAATTATCCAAAATCCCAATTACCAATTTGAATAATTATTTTGAGAATTAATTAAATAATTAATTCTTCCAAAAATCATGTAGATTTAGGCTCTAATTACAGTAGGCCTGCACCAACTGCCAATCCAACCCAGATTGTGGCCCATGCATCCCATCAGGCCAAGTGAGCCGACTCAAATATTCTTTTGTCTTACCTTGGTAATTTATATTTACTGAATCTGTCATAAAGGAAATAATGAACTAGCATTAGGACCTGATAGACATATATATCAAGCTCCAATAATAACAGATAAATTAATCCCAATTAATTATCCATTTAATTATTAATTTCAATATCTTTGCACTATAGAACCGAAGCTGTACTCTTGATAATGTACCACATTACAAGAGTTTGTGAATAAGTCATGTCCATGACCTCTCATATTATGTGTATCCTCATAGATCACCATAATTGGATGAAAGACTTATTTCTATTTTACCTTCTGATTATATTTTTCTCAAAGTTCTATTATTTCACTATTGGAAAATTCATTCCTTTTATAACATGTATATAAGGAATATTATTTGGTTATCATATGTATCTAGATGATTAAGGGCTCATTATATTTTCTAATATCTGAATAATGCCTTTGAAAGGATAACATTGGTTCTTTGTAAAAGAGCTATGGATTTCGTGTTTGTGGATTATGCTCTCATTGAATATAGGTTGTATCTCCAACATATCTACAATGGAGTCTTTATTCATTGAAACTCATGCCTTTGGCATACTAAAAGATATAAGCTACAGACATGGAGTCATAAATCCACTTCAGGATTAAGATGGCACAAATGATTATCAAAGTGAATTGATTTAAGTTAAATAAAATTATTATCAAATCAATTCAAATTTAGGTCCAATCTAGTGTGTGAAAACCATTAGATCTACCACACCAATGTATCTACAATTGAGTCAATCAGATCCAACGGCTAAGATAAGCCGTCTCTCCAATTAGATGTAGATCCCTATTACGGCCTTATCATGTATAAAGTGCCCAGCTCTATACAAAGACTGTGGACTATATAATTTAGATTATTAATCTCTGAATCAAATATATTCGCATATAAACATCATATATGTCAAATTCCAAATTTTGGTTTTAATAGTGATGGATCACATATTTGCCAATATACAATCATTATTATGAAAGTAATATGTAGACCATTATTAATACATGAAATATTTGCATTATTATTTATTTTATCAAACATGTCACAAATGCAACTAAAGTATTTATTTCTTAGGGCACCAATCCTAACACTGATGATTGGCATCCTAAACATAGAGAGATTCTCTGACACCACATATAGATAAGGGAAAGAGAAACTTATCTATTTTATTTTAATTAAATATGTGATATTCAAAATTAAAATGAAGGAAGTTTCTAGAATTAATTGGGTCTCATATTCTCTATAAATAGTGGCCTTCTCTATTCATTCTATACAAAATTGAGAGTCTTGGTTAGATGCAAAAACTTTGCCAGCAATTCCTAGAGTAGGCGCGTAGTAGTTCTTCCATTTGTAGTCATGCTTTACTCATGCTTTGATATTAGTGGGAGGGAAAAGTAAACGAGTGATTGTTTAGCAAACCTTAACTCAATCTATGCCCAAATGTTCATCCAATCGGTACCAAGGATTAGGCGATGAAGATGGTGGTGTCATACAGAGAATAATTTCCATAGAAGATCTCCGATACTCACTTCATCCAGGTAACACTAGTACAAAATGTGGATTCCACAATAGTTTATAACCGTCGTGGAAAACTTCCACGACGGTAACCTCTGTCGTGGAATAAACTGACTTTTTACGACGATTTTTTATCGTCGTGTAATAGAGTAATTGACGCTCGAGATTGGTGGGAGTGCTAGTTTTCCACGACGATTTTGGTGAAAAACCATCGTGGAAGCTCCACCTTCCATGATGGTTTCTCACCAAAACCGTCGTGGAAGGCTGAGCTTCCATGACGGTTTTGGTAAAAAACCATCGTGGAAGGTGGAGCTTTCACGACGATTTTGGTCAAAAACCGTCGTGGAAGCTCCACCTTCCACGACGATTTCTATCCAAAACCATCGTGGAAGGCTGAGCTTCCACGATGGTTTTTTATCAAAACCGTCGTGAAAACTCAGTAAAATTTGGTATTTTCTAAAAAAAAAAATCTCCCGTAATTTAAATTTCCCACGGGATGGCCAGTCCCGTATGTTATCCATTACATCAAGGCCCTAAATACATACAATAATTGTTGTATATTAAAAATTAATTTGTATTTACAAGATCATTTTACACTTGAGCTATTTTGAGCACTTTGTTAATCTACTATGACATGTACCTATCTAAAAAGCACAAACCTATTTACAAATTGTACCCACTTTAATCTAACTTCATGTATATCTGTATGTATATAAACTTCTTTTTTTCCTAAGGCTTGTATACCACTTGTAATTATATCCCACATGAAACGTAGAATAAAAAAACCATATTCTATGTTTTCTTGTTGTCTTGGGCACTTACGTTTAGAATATAACGTTCCGTTTGGTCGGTTTGTGATACCGGTTCCCGCTTAAAGCTTCCAATCGTTAAGCGCCCTAATAATGTATCATGTTTAAATAATAAATAAATTAATAGACGATAATACAATTATGTGAGACTAAAAATAATTAATTTTGTGAGACAATATTAATACTTACAATCTTGTGACTGATAAGAAATCCTCACGTGGTGGGTGTCCGAGGGGGTCAAACCAATATATTTGGTCCTCCCATGGCGAAATAAGTCCTAACATCCAATGTTGTCCAACGTTGTATGGCAGAAAGAATAATTTCCCCCTCAGTGCTTCAGCTAATAAGTGGAGGAGTGATGTGGCACGCTCTCTATGATCACTCTGCAGGTCTCTTGCAGCACTTGAAACAATGGCCGGAGATATGAAGCCAAAATTTTACACCATGCCTTGAAGTTCACAATATTTCGCCAAAAAACTACAATAAAAAAATATTACAGTGAATTCTTTTAAAACACCTTACAACTCTACGTATATATTTAAAATACTTAAATAAGGCTGGAGTTATTACCTGAGGTATACGTGGATACGGTTTGCCCTGATTTCTTCGAAGCTAATGAAGTCGTAAACATCTTCATACCCCAAATAGATAGGGTAATCATTGCCAGTGACATTTACCGGTATCGGGCACTGAATGGTCGACCCATCGCGCATGAGATAATGTACGTATAGAGCTAACTTCATAAATTCTTAAGGTACTAAAGCGAAGTTAAATGTATGCATATGCTTATTAGCAATGGTTTGTCCTTGGCGTTGTTGAACCTCATGTTGTGATTCTCTTGCTTTTAGAGAGCTTTTCTTTTTTTTTCGTTTCTTTCCGCTTAGATCTTTGGGAACATGGCTAGGTGCTCGACTCGTCTTTGTTAATGTGATGCCTTCAACTAATCTCTTCAGCCATGCGACAAAGCTTCCTGCTGCTTCACCCACAGTTGTTGCCTCAAGTGTTGGAACAGGCAATTCAGCTGTTCTAACTCTGATGGTAGTGATGTTAACACACACGTTCTCTTCCTATAGTAGTCGTCCATGAACTGTATCAGTTGGAAGGCTCTCTATCCACACCTTTCTAAGTGCAACAAGTGTACACCCACCATTGACTCTATCCTCAACAAAGAGCCTACATTGTGTGGGCCCTTGACGAAGAGGTGACAATTGGACTTCTGGGGCTTCTGGAGCTTCTGCAGCTTCTGCTACAGTATTGGGAGGGTTACAACTAGCTTTAAAGCTGTTGCGTTGTGAGATGCTATCATCCGTTGAATTAGCACGTCCTTGAGAAATGAGCTCAGACACAAGACTTCAGAGTTCTGCAATCTCCATTTGCATCTTCAACATTTGAGAATTCAATTTTGACGATCCTGGTTGGAGGTCGAAGTATTGAGACTACTTCACAAACTTTGATTGACCGTGAACACGTCCTGAATGTTCCAGTTTTCCTAGTGCCCTCGTCAAAATGTCATCATTACCGACCGATTGGAAGCTCCCTTGACTTTGTTGCGTTGTGTATTCATCTTGTACAAGAACAATACAACCATGTTATTCAAGCAACCCTTCATCCGCACATAGTAAAATACAAATTAATTGTTCGTGTTCAGTAGACTTTCAATCAAGTTGGAAATCTTTGCTACTTTTGGATTTTTAAACTGGCCATCGGGACCTTGACGTGATTTTACCCACAACTCCTCCTGTGTAGGTTGCACGTCTGTCTTTGCAAACTATGTTATGCTATGTTAGTAACATAGTAATGTAGCAATAATTGATATATGTAGTTTGAGTTAGTTAGTAACGTACCATGGATTGCTCGAGCTCTCTATATCCCACTCGGCCAACCATAGAGCAATATTCATTTTCTGCTTCATAATTGATATATTTTGATGATAGCAGTTGAAAATCACTGGATCATCGATACCTCACAAAAGCTTCTCAATCTTCATCGTTTATGGAGGGGTAGTAGTGTGCTACCGTAGGAAGCTGTTTATATATATTTACATCCTCCTCCAGAATGGAAAGGTATGGTTGTACGAAGGTAATGTAGAGGTCGGATCTGAACCCCTTTGCTAATTCGCCGCAAACCTTTAAAGCCCTTTTCCTATACTAATCCTCAACTGTGAAAGCTT
>CAMOHE010041244.1:1537-17774 GCA_946598075.1 Artocarpus hirsutus | reverse complement strand
AACTCTCTATAAAATTAAATTCAAGCATAGGAGAGATTAAGATCATATAATTTATACGTATAGCATGATCACAAACTCGTAAATTTATGTAAAAACCATGGCTCTGATACCAATTGTTGGAAAAATAATATGCAGTGGAATTTTAAAAATTTTAAATCAGAGTATTTTTTAAAACACAAGTTTGACATGCTATATGTATAAATTAACTTGAACTTACTGACCTTGTATTCGCCGAAAAGCTTCCAAAATCTGTGTAGAGAAGTAACGTTCTAGAAGAGCCTCAACCAACTAGTCTTCTTTGCTATTCTCTATCCATGATCGGAGTAAGTGTGGGCTCACACGTATAGCTCTTCCTCAAGGTGATTCTCCTTCCAACCAATTGAGAGAACCTAAAGCTAGTGTTCGTGATTTGTGAACAAGAGCTCTTAGGGAGTTTCAGATTCTCACCAGTAGAGTATCACTCTTAATCTCTCAATTTATCTAAATTACTTATGAGACTCACTCCCTATTTATAGAGGTTGGGTCTAGTGTCATTCCTTATCAGATAAGGTCTCAAAAATTCAAAACAGAATCAAATTCGGGTCAATATCAGATGAAATATGCGTGAAAACGCGTGATTTTTAAAACGTGCATTGGTAGGCTGAACATTCTCATAGGCAGGCCAAACTTGCCTCATCGGCAGGCCAAACTTTAAGATCAGCATGCCAAACTGCTAAAAAAAATCTCAACGAATCTTTTATTTTTGACCCGAGATTCTATAGGATAAAGCCTCAGTTTCAATTCAAATAACCCAATAGAGAAGTTATCTAATTAAAACAACTTTATCTAGATAATCTCTAGGAAAATAAATAGATTCCTAATAATTCTAAAAGTTTATCTTGATATAATTTATTCAAAATTAAATCAACTGATAAACAGACAAGAATTATCCGATTCCAATAATTCAACAAGTTTAATCTTGAATTAATTTTGTCACAAAATTAATTCAACTGATAAACAGACATGAATTATTTGATTCTTTCAAATTTCAACCAATCTATTAAATCTGACATAAGTCACCAATAATTATAAAGGCACGCCGTATCATTATAGGATTTTGTGAGCTAGCAAAGGGGACCAAATGGACCTATATAGTTCAAGCTCCCGATAATTATGAAACCCAATATCCCAGATATACATTTCATAATTATCAACTCTAACGCTACTCCACTAAAAGCTTGGAGTTGCACTCTCGAACTCTATAGAATTATAAAGCTCGTATAGCTAAGTCTCCATGATATATCATAGTGTATCGTATCCCCGTAGGATTATCTATAATCGGCTTAAAGACAAGTTTTGTCTTACCTTCTCGATTATTTTTATCTTACGTTCCATCATCTCACCATCAAAAAACTTACCATCCAAAGACAGTATACCATTCGGTTACACCTATGTATCCAAATGGTTAAGCGCTCTAGTTTTCCAATTACAGGATAATGCATATAAGAGGATATCACTACTCCTAAAGAGGAGCTATGGATTCCATGTCTATAAATAATAGGTCCACGTCATCAAGAGTAATGCCTCCAACGTACCAGCATGCATACCACTATTAAGATGTGGGTGTCACCCTTTGGCACATCAAAAGACACAAGTCAAGACAACGGGCCCACTAGTCGTCTCAGGATTAAGATGCAATACAAATGATTGTCTAAAGTGAATCGATTTGCTAAGACAAAATTATTAATCCAAATCAATTCACTTTATGTCTCGATCCAATACATCATCACCTACGACAATGTGCCAATGTTTCTATTCATGGAGTCCACCTCCGATGGTCAAGACAAACCATCACCCAATAGGGATATAGACAATGTAACAATTTTTACATTAATAAAGCGCCCAACTTTATTCCCTCAATTGTGGATCTTATGATTTAGACCGTTACCTTAAAAATCGTGTCTTTTGCATAATCTGTCCATCATATGCCCAATTCTTAAAGGTTTAGACCGACAGTCTCAGACTATTGTTTGCTTATCATACATTCAACAAATATGAACGTAAAGAGGACAAGATTTGGTATATAAATAATAAATGAATTCTTTATTGATAAAAATGTCTCCAAAAACTTATTACATTTTTACTCCTTAGGGCATACATGTCTAATAGAGTGGGCAAGCCATTAGCCCTAACCTTAGTCTTTCACTCTGACTTTTCCTCAGCCTCAACAAATCCTGCAACTATAGTTTTATCCGTTCGCTCCTCAGCAGATACACTACCCATTACAAGGATATCAGTCACAGAATTTTCAACGAAATACCCCATAGTATTGAAAACCTAACACGGCTAGTGTGCAGTCAACTCCACCGCAGCAATATTGTTTGACGAACCCTAGACCTAGCAATGCTAATAGAGGAAAAGGAAAGGCTCCAACTCAAGTTCATACCATGACTTTAGGGAGTTTAGATGCTCAGACCAACAATGTAGTTGTTCACAGTATGATTTTGGTTTCCCAGTCTTTAGCTCATGTTTTGTTTGATATTGGTGCCACTCATTCTCTCATTTTGAGTTCATTTGTGCATGCATTGGGATTAGAAATAGAGGAATTTGATGAGCCTATGGTAATTACCTCACCCTTGGGGCGAGTGTATGTAAACCTTATATGTAAATCTTGTAAGATAATGATTGGCGGTGAGATTTTGAAAAGTGATTTGATTGTAACCCCCATGAGTTCTTATGATGTGATCTTAGGAATGGATTGGCTGTCCAGATATAATGCCTTAGTAGATTGTTTCCTTAGGAACGTAACCTTAGTGTCTGATTGGGGGACAACAGTCACTTACCAAGGTGGTAACGATCGAATGATGAGTGAACGGCTCATGAAGACGGTCTTGGAGGACGAAGAAATCTGGCTTGCTATGCACTTCTTTCGAACCTAGAAGGAGAATTTAGTGCAGTAGAAAAAAAATACAATGATACCGGTGGTTGATGAGTTTGACGATGTCTTCCCCAACAAATTGCCTGGATTGGTTAAGTTTGGTATTGAGTTATTCCCTAGGACTGCTCTAATTTTTGTAGCACTATATCAAATGACACCAGTGGAAATGAAGGAATTGAGAAAACAACTTCAATAACTTGCAGATAAGGGTTACATTCGAAATAATATGTCACCGTGGGGTGCGACGATTTTCTTTGCCAATAAACATGATGGTACTCTTAGGTTGTGTATAGTTTATGGATAGCTGAATCTAGCCACCTTAGAGAACAAGTATCTATCACTAAAAATTGATGAGTTATTCGATCAGTTAGGAGGTTCTCAATACTTCTTGAAGATAGATTTGCATTCGGGATACCATCAGTTTAGGATCAAGGAGGAAGATATTCCCAAGATAGCTTTCAAGACCCAGTATGGACACTTTGAATTTTTGGTGATGCCGTTTGGGTTGAGGAATGCTCTTGTAGCTTTCATGGATTTGATGAATAGGATTTTCAGGCCTTATTTAGATCAGTTTGATATCATGTTCATTAATGACATCCTAATCTATTCTAAGACCTGGGAGGAGCATGAAAAACATCTAAGGATTGTGCTTCAGACTCAATGACAACACCAGCTGTTAGCTAAAAAGGAAAAGTGTGATTTTTGGTCAATCGAGGTCAAGTTTTTAGGACACATCATCTTAGTGCAAGGTATTTTTGTGGACTCTTCTAAGATAAAAGCAATAGTACAATGAGAATGACCATGGAATGTGGCCAAAATCCGCAGCTTCTTAGGACTTGCTAGATACTATAGGAAATTTGTGTAGGATTTTTTAAGGATAGCAACTCCACTAACGCAACTGATCAAGAAGAACGTTCAACTTGAATGGGATGAAGAATATGAGTACACCTTCTATGAATTAAAGAACCAGTTAACCACCACTCCAGTGCTGATCATATCGAGTAGTGATGAACCATATAAAGTCTACACCAATGCATCAAGACGAGGACTCGGATGTGTGTTGATGCAACATGGACAATATGTGGCTTGTGGATCGCGACAACTGAAGCCTCATGAGCAAAACTATCCCACTCATGACTTGGAGCTTGCTGCAGTGATTCATGCCTTGAAGATTTGGAAATGTTATTTGTATGGAGCAATATTCCAAGTTTTTTCAGATCATAAGAGCTTGAAGTATTTGTTCCCTTAGAGGGATTTAAATTTGAGGCAACGAAGATAGATGGAATATATGGAAGACTATGACTTCATGCTACAGTATCATCTTGGGAAAGCTAATGTAGTTGCAGACGTGCTCAACAGGAAGTCTTTAGGAATTCTTGCTTGCTTGGCACCTAAACATTGAAAAAGAGACGCTATAGCTAGTAAGTATAGGCTATAGTACTCTGAAGACTTTGATCAGGTTTTGACGTACCATATGGAGTCTACCTCAGTGCTCATTTAAATGGTGAAGTAGAATCAATGATGAGATCAGCATTTACAAGGAATATGGACGTGGATTCAGAACAAAAAGCAGTTTAAAGAATGGAAAATACACGCAGATGGGTCGTTGTACTTTAGGGAATGCTTGGCAGTGCCTATGATAGAGGAAGTAATGCAGGCCATGATGGACAAGGCTCATAAGTCTTGATTTTCTATTCATCTAGGAAGTATAAAGATGTACCGCAATATGAGAAGGCAATATTGGTGGAGAGGTATGAGGAAGGATTTCTTCGAGTATATCGCCAAGTACGTGACTTGTCTTTAGGTAAAAGTTGAGCATCAGAAGCTCGCGGGACAAGTTTAGCTGCTTCCCATTCCTGGGTGGAAATGGGAGAATGTTACGATAGATTTCCTTACTGGTTTTTCGAGAATGGAGTAAAGGCATGATGCGATTTGGGTCTTTGTTGATAGGTTGACAAAATCCACGCATGTTATACCTTTTATATTGACGTGTTCGAGGAGAGTTCTCGGAGAGCTATATCTCGAGAATATAATGAGATTACACAAAGTTCCATTGTCCATCACCTCAGATCGAGACACTCAATTTAACGTCAAGTATTGGAGGAGTTTCTAGGAAGCCTAAGGGATAGATTTGAATTTTAGCATCATTTTTCATCCTCAAACCAATGGGCATTCTAAGCAAGTCATTTAGATTCTTGAGGATATGTTACGCGCTTATGTATTGGATTTTGGCGGGAATTGGAAGAAGCACTTGCATCTTGCAGAATTCGCGTATAACAACAGTTATTAAGAAAGTATTGGTAAGGCACCAATTGAGGTACCTTATCGACGACCATGTTGATTATTAGTGTGTTGGGCAAAACTGGAGGATAAGATCATTATCGGACCAACCTTATGAGATCCGTGAGAGCAATGAAAAGGTTGCCATAATTCATGATTAGTTGAAAGCTGCTCAGAGTAGGCAAAAGAGTTAAGCTGATAGGAGATGTAGACCTTTGGAATTCGAAGCTGGTGACCTTGTCCTATTGAAGGTTTTACTCTGTAAGGGTATTTTATGTTTCGCTATAAGTGGGAAGCTTGCACCAAGGTACATTGGTCTGTTTGAGATATCTCATCGTGTTGGTGTAGTTGCATATCATCTCAATCTTCCTCCTATGCTTTCTCATGTCCATGACATATTCCACGTGTCAATGCTTTGGAAATGTCTGCCCGAGCCTAGCAAGATTATCTCATTTCATGATATACAAATTCAGGAAGAAACGACCTATGAGGAGGTGCCAGTCCAGATTATCGATCGAAAAGTGATAAGTTTGCGATGCCGTGATATACCGCTAGTAAAGGTGGTGTGGTAGCACCATAGGGTCGATCAGGCGATTTGGGAATTAGAGTCAACTATGTGAGAGTTGTACCTGTATTTATTTTGTTTTTGAGTTGATTTCTAATTTTGAGGATGAAATTTCTTTTTACGAGTGGAGAGTTGTCCTTAATGTAATTTAAACTTAATTTAATTATTTTGTGGTATTTTTAAAGTTATATTACTTTCAGTTGTTTTAATTTGTTATTTTGAATTTTGAAACAAAACAATTAGTTAAATTCCTGTTGTAGGACATGGTTTTATAGTTGAGAAACCACCCTCATCTTCTTCTATTTATTTCCTTCTCTCACTCTATTCTTTCCTTTACTCTCACTTTCTCTCTCAGACTCTTCTCTCTCTCTCTCTCTCTCTCTCTCTCTCTCTCTCTCTCTCTCTCTGCCTTCCTTTCTCTCTTCCCTCTCTTATTTAGTTTCAAAGATTTGAGTTAGAGCCCTAATTCTTAGCCAGATTGGAAGCTAAAAAGTGAGATTAAGCCTCCATAACTCGATCCAAAGCTCAAATTCAAGGTTAGTTTGCTTATTTTCAAAAATTTCAAACTTTTGCCCTAATTTTCAATTTTCCTTGTATGTTAGAAATCTGAGTTTTTGAGTTTAGCAAACCTTCAATCTAGGTTTATAGGACAATCATCACGAATCTAGTCTTGATTGGACGAAAATTGAATTAAATCAAGTTTTCCTCTTTTTCTCATTTTTAGAATAATTTGAAAATTTCTATGTGAATCCTATTTAAAGGTGTTTAAATGTGTTCCAATGTGTTTTTTTTATCATTTCTGAACATTATGCATGATCTGGGAATTGAAAACTAGGTTAAAATATGATTTTGAGCTCGGGCAGGCCGAGACTCGAAATCTCAGATCTTCTAGATTTTGCTAGTTCGGTAGGCCGATCATGAGCATTGGTAGGCCGGACTCATGAGTTTGGTATGCCGAACTCATATCGTCGTTAGGCCAAACCTAGAACAGTTTGGCAGGCCGGTTCCATATTGCTAGGAGGCCGAACTGTCGAGTTCAGCTGGCCATACCAGGAAGTTTTGTAGGCCGACTAGGCTTTGTGAAATTTGTTGTTTTTCACCTGTTTTCACCGTTTAAAACCTAGATAAAGACTTTGACTTTGTGATATGGTTTTATGAATATTAAAGCCATACTAAGACACCATGAGTTAGCATCATAGTGTAGAATACTCTAAGATATATATTGATAAACTTAGTTTACGTTCAAGGTTGTTTATGGTTCCGTGGAGCTAACATATAGTGGGTTAGGACTACAGTGTTTGAGCTCCTATACTGGATATCACGGTAGGACTCTAAACCTCTTTCTTTGGTAGCCATGTTTTAAAAAGGGATTTTGGCTGCAAAGTGCTTTCTTTCAAAAATGTTTTTAAGATATGGTTGAAATAAATTTATTAGTTATTTTCATCAATTATTGAATAATAAAATGATCATAATGAATGAAATAATGAATATAAATGAGAAAACTCGATAATATGAGACTTGGATAATGATACATGTACAGTAGGGCATGATGCCATACTCAGAGATCGAGTCATGTAGAGTGTAGCCTTGGGGTAGGTCTCGAAACCCAATTGGGCTACTATAGTAGTGATACTAATGGTTTGCCCATGATAACAAAAATGAGTTTATTTCCGGATGAACAATAGACTAGATTGGTAAGAATGAATTTTATTGTGCTTTATAATTTATGTGTTAACTTTAAATTTTTATATTCCAATTACTATTTTCAAAAGCTTAGTCCTACTGAGCCTTCCGTTCACATTTTCTTTTGTTTTAAACTTCCCCCCTTTAGGTGGACTTCAGCTTAGAGGCGATTAGGAGTCTACGGGACAGACTCGAGAGTAGTAGGGACCCTATTTAGGTTGTTTGTTTATTGAATCAAGGCCTGTAATATTTAAATTTTATTTCTTGTATTGGACTATGGTTGTAATATATTGTTGTCGATACTATGTGTGTACACAAATGTGGGTCCGGTGGTCCCCAACTCCTATTTATTTGTTTTTATTATTTTATTTCATTTCACCTGCTTAATTCAACGATAATTGCTTCAAAAGGGTTTTAATTTGTCATTTTTTAAATAACTTAAAATTATTTAATTAGTAATTTTTTATTTGATATTGGTTTAGTTAATTTAATTAATTAATCTGCCACGTCACTTCCCTATTCAGTGTACATGATAGTTCAATGTTTTGTTGGGTGAAGGCACCATTGTTTGGAGAAATGTCAAGCAAGATTAGACTTCGAATTCAATGATGGAGGCCAAGCATGTTGCAGGTAGTGAAGCTTCGAAAGAAGTTGTGTGGCTCCTTATGTTCATTGGGGATCTTGGGGTAGTTTCTAGTATAGATAAAGCGATATTACTATATTGTTATAGCACTGTAGTAGTAGCTAATGCTAAGGAACTAAGATTTCATAAGACAAATAAGCATATACATTGGAAGTATCATGTGATAAAGGATTTCGTTAAGAGTGGACATGTTGCAGTATGCAAGAACATGTCTGAGGACAATACAGCTGATCCTTTCACAAAGACACTAATAACGAGGGTTTTCAAGAAACATGTAGAAACTATTGGGATGCGAAACATGTCATATTACTCACTTTGGATAAGTGGGAGATAGTTAGACATGGTGCCTTAGGAATTAAACGATGTAATAAGTTTTTTGGAGACAGTTAATAGAAACGTTTATTCATTATTCATATACCAAATGTTGTCACTTTATGTTCATTTCTGTTAAATGTATGATAAGCAAACAAAAGTCTAAGACTATCAGTCTAAACCTTTAATATCATGGATATGATGGATAGATTATGCAGAAGACATTAATATTAAAGGTGACAGTCTAAATGATAAGATCCATAATCAAGGGAACAAAGTTTGGTGCTTTATTCATGTTAAGATTGTTATGTTGTCTACATCTTTAACCAGAGATTACTAGTCTTGGTCATCGAAGTGGGACTCCACGAGTAGAAACATTGGTATATTGTCATAGGTAACGTTATATTGGATCATGACAAAAAGTTGAATTGATTTGATTAATACTTCCATTCGTTTAAATCAATTCACTTTTGACAATCATATGTGTTATATCTTAATCCTAGAATTAACAACAGGCCTAAGTTCTTGACTTATGTTTTCTAATGTACCAAAGGGTGACATTTTTATTTTATGATAGTATGCATACTGGTACAATGGAAACATGACTTTTGATTGATGTAGATCAGTTGTTCATAGATATGGAATCCATAGCTCTTTTGTAAAGTTAATGATATTCTTATATAGGCATTATCTTGTAATTAGAAGACTAGAGTGCTCAAGCATTCGGATACATAGGTGTAACCAAATGGTATACTATTCATGAATAATAAGTATTCCAATGGTGAGATAATAGAACATAAGACAAAAATAATTGGGAAGGTAAAATAGAATTTATCCTTAAGCTAATTATGAATATCCTATAGGGATGTTACATATTATGATATGCCATAGACGATTAGCTTATTGGAGCCTTGTAATTTTATATAGTTTGAAAGTGCAGCTCTAAGCTTTTTCTGGAGTAGCGTTTAGAGTTGATAATTATAAAATATGTATCTATGATATGTTATTTTATAATTATGGGAGTTTGATCTAGGCATGTCCATCGGGTCTCCTTTGTTAGCTTATAATAATTCCTGTAACATTACGGTATGTTTTTCCTACATATTGATGACTTATGTTAATTATTAAATTGGCTAAAATTTGAAAAGATTGGATTTAATAATTCATGATTAGTTTATTGGTTGAATTAATTTTATAAATTAATTCAAGATAAATATGTTAAATTATTTAGATAATATTTTATTTGTATGGGTTTATTAGTATATGACTATTTTAATCAGATAACTTTTTTTATTAGTTTATTTGAATTAAAATTGAGGCTCTATTAGAATACCTAGGTTAAAAAAGATAGGATTTATCCAATTGATTGAGATTGGATTAATCAGATTAGCTTGAGGAGTTCGAGTTTGATTCGAACTCCTAGATCGTGACGGCGAGGTTGACCGGGGCAGGTAATAGAAAAACACATTCACACGTTTTTTAATCAAAAATTGATCCAAACTCGAATTTTGAATTAAGCCTAATCTGATAACGACCTCATATCTGACTACTATAAAAGGGCAGCTATTTTTCATTACTATTGAGATCGTTTAAGAAGATATAGTGAGTACTCTAGTGAGAGAAACTCTGAAACTCTCAGAGAGCTATTATTCAATATTTCAAAACTTACCTCTTGGTTTTCTCAAGTGGTTAGAAGGAGAGTCACTGGAGGAAGATTGTATGACGTGCGACTACTTGCCTTTCAATCATGGACAAAGAATAGCAAAGAAGACTAGTTGGTTGAAGCACTTTTAGAGCGTTTTTCTCTTCTCGGTTTTCTATAGACTTCTGTGTACAACAGAGGTACATAAGATCTGTTACGTACTTAGCATGTCAGACTTGTGTTTTAGGAAAATACTTCGATCCAAAATTTTTAAAATTCTACTATATATCATTTTCCAATATATCCTTCTTCATGTAATGTCTATCTTCAATTTCAAACTCATATAGGTCAAATTTTATTCTCTGGTTATCATAAAATCTCCTTTGTTTTTCTCAAAACTGTTTCATAAAAGAAAAACCTCACAAAAATAATAAAAAATTGCTTTTTACAGCTCAAGGTCAACCATACTATGCATATCGCGATCGACCGTGCCATTGCAGTCCTGATTGTATGAAGCCTTTTCTTCATTATTTTCTTACACTTTTACTTTTAATAACAATTCAAAAAACTCATGAAAATTTTATAAACATAGAAAATAAACAGCATCTTCTAGATTTGTCTTTTTTTCAAATAATTATTTTAACATAATTTTACAAACCAAAATTAAAATAAATCCTAGATGGTAAGGATAAACCGCCATCTAATTGCATGAAAAACCTAGATACTCATTTTAACCTCTAAGGAACCATAACTAGAAAAATTAATTAGTTAAAACAATAATTAAAACATAAATTTAATCAACAATCATTAATTAATAAACATTCACCACATAATCTCATGACAACATATAATCATATAGAAATCCTAGAGTGTCGACTCTATAAAAAATATAATTCAAGCATGCGAGAGAAGAAGATCACATATTATATGTACATAGCATGATCACAAACCTGTGAGAATCTTGTAAAACCATGTCACTGATACAAATTGTTAGAAAAAGAGTACGCAACAGATTTTAAAAATCTTTAGTTAAAACTTTTTCTAAAAACAAGTTACACATGCTACGTATATAAATTAGTAAAAGATCTTTCATACCTTTTAGTAGACTAGAAAATTGTAGGAATTGCAACAAGTGAAATCAATTGAAAGAGCCTTAACCAACTTGTCACAACCCGCCTTTTTTGGGCGTAATAAAACTTTTTCTTACTTACATATAGAAGAAAATTTTAGAAATTTTTTTTTCCCATATACAAAAATTAATACCTTTGGAAACATAAATATTTACATATATTTACTTAATTCCCTCATTTGTACATTACTTGTTTTAGCAACTTCAAAACACAAAGTTTATACTTGTACTTACATAGCAATCGTTCTTATATAATACCGTTTTCTAAACCTCACATTTCAAAATAACATAAAATATGTACAGTGGAAACATAACAACAACGGATTCCATACCCAATCTGCGCACAAATCATCCCTCCGCCAGCTCATCCATAAAATTATTCTGACCTTCTCGTTAGAACACCTACAGCATGAAATACTTAATGAGCTTACGCCTAGTAAGTCTCATATATCCCACATGCACATTCAATAAAATGCATGATCCAATTATGCTTTCTTATAAACCTTCTTTATCATTTCATTTCTTATCTTTAACTAGGGCCTAAGTGTTCGTACCATTGTGCACTTAGGTCTACGTAACTCCGTGACCATACTGTATCCGTAAACTCCTCTTGAGTCAGAAGTTGGTGTGACAATTTTCTTAATTTTTAGTGATATAATTACCAGTCCAATTATTATGGTTAACATACCACGCATGAAGTGATAATCACATGTTATATGTAAACATAGATGTTCTTGTATAATATTGTACACACAGGTACATACTTTTATACTCATAGGTATATATTTAAATACATACCGATATAAAATATGGCATACATACATGTATTTATTTAGTATACTCACAGGTATACACTAACATACTTATAGATACTCATGTCATAGCATACACATAGGTATATATATTCATACATCACATTCTATACCTACAAGTTCATACTGTAGGTGGGATGAGTACTTACTTGATTCAAATGTCAGGAAATTCAACCTCGATTTTTTCTCTGTCCTAGAGTTCTAGGATCCTGTTAGCCAATTTCAAAGCTATTAGCTAATATTCACTATGTTTCGATACAAAGTAATCATTAATTAATAAATTGAGTTACATATCTGTATACAACTCTGACAACCACTGGTTTTCTTTTTTTTTTTTTTTCTATCTAACTCTACCCTATCGTCTCTAACGAAGGGCGGGAATCCTTCTAATCATTCCTTTTTTCCATTTAGAACATTTTGGAGCAATTCGGGTTATTTGGGCAAAAATGACAATTTTGCCCTCTGTGGGCCTACTGACCTTCCTGAGCTTGGTTTCGTTATTTTAACAAAAAAAGTCTCATACTAATTTTAAAATAACACTCTAGTGGGTCGGATCTCTTTATTTTGCATCTATGCCCTATTTTCATAAAACTTTGCAGTTTAGCCCTTAAATTGAAAACTTTAACAATTTTGCTCCTAGGACTAAAATTTATTTCTTTACACCAAAATTTTCAATTTTTCATAAGAAACATTTTTACTCAAAGTACCATACCTTAAATCATCTTGAAAAATAACATTTTTGTCATTTTAACATTTTTCCCCTTTTAACAAATTCTTGAAAAATTAAAATCTCGCAAACGGTTGAGATTTTCAATGAATCGTCCATGATACTTATTAATTTTGCCGAGATCTACAACTTTCGTGTTTTAACTTTTTTCAAATTCTCACTGTATAGGGGTGTTTTTGGGCGTTTTTCGAATTTGTCGAAGGAAAACTTTTTCTTTCAATTTAGTCCTTAGGTTATTTTTGTAAAAATCCATTTTAAAACTGTAAATCTATGCCTGCAAAGGCAATTCCAAACTTTTTTTGAATCAATTTCATGCCCAACCATCATTTTTGAAAAACTAGCACTAAAATTACAAAAATAAGACTGTTTACACAAACTACCATTTTTCAACATTCAACTCTTAATTTCACAACATCAACATGCCATAATTCATATTTCCATGGGATTCAACTAAAAACTAGCTCAAGAACCCATATTCTTTTGAGAAAATAAAAATCAAAACAAAAATCAAAACTTACCCCAAATAGCACTTTTTGATTTCTAGCCTTCCAAGGCTCCTTTGAAACTCCTTCCTAGACATCATTTTCATGCAAAAATACCATGAATTAGTTTCCTTTCTTTTTCCCAAGAAAAACCCTAAAAACCCTTGAAAAAGTTTAGGTTTTTACCTTAAAACTTGTAAAAATTCCTTGAACTTTGCCTCTTGAACTTAATTGAGGTTATTTTTGCAAAGATTTGGGTTGAGAAAGTTTTTGAAGAGCTCCAACAATGGCTGCCTTGGTGTTTGGAGAAGAAGAAGATGAGACTTTTTTGCTAAACATGCATTTAATGCTTCCTTATCCACTTTGGTTACTCATCAAGTAACCCTTTGGGTTACCAAGTGTCACCATGTGATTGGGCCACCTTTCATGGCTTGGTGGCCCAATAAGATTCAAATGGGTGTTCACTTTATGGGGCTCAAAAATTTACACTGTGTAATTTTTCACTACGCAGTATTTTTCCTACACTGTTGGTCAAATCAGTGCAAACTTGTAACCTTAGACTGTGTAAACTATTTTACTTACCTTTGGTTTACCTTTGGAGGCCAAACGTAACATTTTCTATATCTGCGTTTTCACTTAGCAGTATACTTATACTGCGTTGGCCTCCTTTTACACTAGGTTGGGTTTCAATGGTCTCTATGTCTTATTTGTACTCTAAGTACCCATGTGTGCGTATTACAATTTTACAATTAATTGTGATATAAAAATTTATTTTATGGATATTATTTATAAATTTTCGAGTAATTAAACTTCTAAAATCTGCATTACAAATATCCAACATTGCATCACATTCATAGAGAAATTTTCAATTAATACTACTCAATTATACATTATCACAATTTTACAAAAATTACAATTTTTAAAAGTAAATTATTAATTAAACCTAATTTAAATATTAGATTTTATTAATGGATTTCTCTGGTCATTACACAGCTAGTCTTACTTGCTATTCTCTTTTTACGATAGGAATGCAGGTGGTCGTACGTCGTTCAGTTTTTTCCGCAAGTGACCTCTCTTTCCAACCACTTGAGAAAACCAAGAGTTAAGGTTTGAGATGTTAAACAATAGCTTTATGGGAGTTTGAGAGTTTCCTAACAAAATACTCCTCTCTAAATTTCTCAAGTGATCTAAAAAATGATAAAAAATAGATCCCTTTATATCAAGATCGGATTGGGTCTACTCCTTAGTAGATTTGGCCTCAAAATTCAAATCACTCAAAATCTAAGCTAAAAACATGTTCACCCATTTTGCTAAAAAAATAAGCGTGGTTGTGTATCGTGGTCAACCATGACATTATGGTTGAGTTGGCAAACGCATTTTTGTACTTCTCAGATTTATCTAATTCATCTAATTTAAATCGATTGGATAAACCCTATCTTATTTGACCCGTGAATCCATTATAGAGCCTTAGTATTAATTCAAATAATCCAATAGAAAAGTTATTTGATTAAAACAGTTATATACAGCTATTCTCATATATATAAAACTATTTTAAATAAATTAACATGTTTATCTTAAATTAATTTATGAAATTAATTCAACCAATAAACAAAAATAAATTATTAAATCCAATCTATTAAATTTTAGCCAATCTAATAAATAACATAAGTTACTAATATGTAGGAAAACCATGCCGTATCGTTAAAAGAAATATTATGAGCTAATAAAGGAGACCTGATGGACATATATATATCAAGCTCTTATAATTATTAAATAACATGTCCCCGATACATATTTTATAATTATCAACTTCAAAGTTATTCCACTAAAAGCTTTGAGCTACACTCTTTAACTATACAAAATTACGAAACTCCAATAAGTTTATTATCCATAACATATCATAATTTGTAATATCCCTATTAGATATTCATAATTGGCTTAAGGATAAATTCTGTTTTACCTTCCCCATTATTTTTATCTTATATTCCATTATCTCACTATTGGAATACTTACTATTCATAACTAATAATAAATAGTATATCATTTGATTACATATGTATATATATATATATATCCAAATGGTTGAGTGTTTCAGTTTCCAATTATAGGATAATGCCTATAAGAGAATATCATTAACCCTACAAAAAAAGCTGTAGATTCTATATTTATGAATAACGAGTCTACGCCAATCAAAAGACATATCTCCAATGTACCGGTATGCATACCTTCATATAATTCATGATGTCACCTTTTGGTACATCAAAGGACACAATTCAAGAATACCGACTCATTGTTTCGTTTTAGGATTAAGATGCAACACATATGATTGTGCAAAGTAAATTGATTTAAACAAATGAAATTATTAATCAAATTAATTCATCTTTAGTCTCGATCTAATATTTCATCACCTATAACAATATACCAATGTTTCTACTTGCAAAGTCTAGCTCTAATGACCAAGACATGTCATCACCAGTTAGGAATGTAGACAACATAACAATTTTAACATGAATAAAGTGCCTAACTTTATTCTCTTGATTACAGACCTTATCATTTAGACTATAACCTTTAAAATTCATATCTTTTGCATAATTTGTCCATCATATGCACAAACTTAAAGGTTAAGATTGACAATCTCTAGACTTTTGTTTGCTTATCATACATACATAAAGAGGACAACATTTAATATATAAAAATAAAAAAAAACTCTTTACTGATTAAACGTCTCCAAAAAGTATTACATCATTTAATTCTTAGGGCATATAGTGTTGGAAAAATAATACGCAGCGGAATTTTAAAAAATTTAAATCAGAGTATTTTCCAAAACACAAGTTTGACATGCTATATGTATAAATTAACCTAATCTTACTGACCTTGTATACGCCAAAAAGCTCCCGAAGTCTGTGTAGAGAAGTAATGTTCCAAAAGAGCCTCAACCAACTGGTCTTCTTTGCTATTATCTATCCACGATCGGAGTGAGTGTGGGCTCACACGTATAGCACTTCCTCAAGGTGACTCTCCTTCCAATCAATTGAGAGAACCCAA